>JANHGL010018333.1:37914-52916 GCA_024611195.1 Ceyx melanurus
TATATATATATATATATATATATATATACACTCACAGAGCAACAATACCATGCTTTTCATGAAAGAAAACCCCCTATCTTCCATAGTTTAGTGGTTAGAAAGAGTTGAGGAAAAAACCCCAAATAATTTCTCACCTATTTGGAATTTGCTCAATAGCTTTTGACTCTTGCATCAAGAGGTGAAAGTCCCCAAAACCTCACCTTAAGCCATTTTGTGGTAGATGCAGAAGTGCAGTCTTTCCTGTTTTAAATACATGAAACAATATTGGAACTGTTTTCAGTATTTATATTTAGTCTGGGAAGGCAAAAGGTGTTGTGCCTGAATGGCTCCCTCTTAGCCCACTTTGTTGAACTTCTTATAAAGACTCTCTATGGTGTTGATTTCTGGACATAAGAATGAATTAATACTTTGAACAGTGAGGTAGAGAGTAGTTTACAGGCATAGCTAATGTTAGAACCCTGTTGTTTAACTAAGGTATTGACTCAAGTGGACTGCCATAAATCTTCCTGCAAGAAAGCTATATGTATGCAAGTTTTGAAATTAAGTATATCCTGTTGTGATTGAGACAGAAGAAGACCTGACTCTCAGAACTTCACTGGTCTGTAAAATAACTAAAACATTTTCCAGGAAGCAGAGAGACAGTGTGATTTGATACACACTTAAAAAAAAATAATATTGTAGTTATACTTCCATTTAATTGAGACATTAATCCTAGAAAATTGGCTCCTACAAGTAACCTGAAACCTATATCCCATTCTTCTACTGTTTTCAGATATCACCAATTGAAAGCATATCACAGGAAATAAATCTGTGTTCTTGTCCAAAATACGAGCAATTTCAAGAGAAAACACTAAACCGAAGAGAAATTTGAAAGAAAAAAGAAAAACCACTAACCACAACAGATAAATAAAATGTTTGCCTCTAACTAATAAATTGGGAACCTGAGTACTGTGTTTGACAATAATATAGGAACTATAATTTGGCTCACAAACCTCTTGAGAAGTAGTAAAAGCTGTTATGTGTTTTCTTGATGAGAAGCTGGGCATGTTGTTGACCTCTTTGTTGGAAGCTGCTGTTTCTCCTCAGGGTATTCAGAGTGCATGACGCTTCGCTGCACTCTCTTGCTCTGATTGCTGAGTTGTTACACCTCAGTGTTCATGTGCACTTGGAGCTAAACCAAAGCATAGATACCAACCATGCAGTCATCAAGGGTCTTGGGGAAAAATGTAGACAATAAAATGTACGCTGCAAATACTGGATGCGGTGGAGATAAATGTCAGTCACCCTTCTGCTAACACTCCACAGTCTATCTGTGAGTGGCTATTATGAACTACCTGTCATTTGGGCAATGCTTAGTTCACTAACTAGTAGGGTGCTCATCAGACCATGCTGTTGGGCTAGCAGGTTCCCTTTAATGTCTCCATGCATAGAAATAGAGTTCTTGGATAGATTGCTAATGGCAATATAATTCTTTATGAGAAAAACTTCTGCTTGTAGAAGTATACCTCTGTCCTGGTTTGGGTGAAAAGCAAGCAAATTCTGTTCAGTGATTTTACTTTTCAGCTTAAGTTTCTAACTAACTGCACTATAAAGCCAGGTCCAGAAGACATAGTCATCGACAAGTCAGTCATTGCAATAACTGAATTTTAGTGTTGAGAGTTAGAGACTTAGGTGCTCTAGGAAGAATTTTTACGTTGCAGACCTTAAGGATGTTGCCAGTTAGTGATGCTGTGCATTTGTACCCGGGGGTTGGTCTGGCTGGCAGGAATGTCATCTGAGGAAGGAAAGTTTGCAGTGATGTTGGAAACAAAACTGGCTCTTTCGTTGCATTATAATTAATTACATAATTTTACTTGGCACATGGCTTACCTTTGATCCACTCAGTTGCTCATGATCTTGGCCCAAATCTCAACTTTTTTCTCCTATGACTTTGAGTCTCCTTTATAATTTCTCATAGACAAAAAATGGGTTTCTCTCCTGGTCATGCTAGATACTCAAATGTATTCAGGCCCCTAAATTTGAAAAGAGATTAATATGTTTACAATTCTGGCACCTAGATTTTCAAGCTATTTTAAATTGGGGAAAGTCCTTACTTTTGGTAAAAGTTGGTATGTTTGTCTTTCAGGAGGAGACACCTGCTTAGATTTTATTGTTAGGTGAAGTCATTTAATCCACATTAAGGTATATACACATTTATGAATTTATTTATATGCTATGAACTGACCCAGGGTTCCAGGACCAAGTCGTTAGTTGATGGACATCTGGGAAATCATCTGTATATTTCAGTGTCAATTTATATTAGCAGAAGATTTAGTCTTTAATTTTTTTCATAATGGAATATCTGATCTGAATCCAAAGGTCTATAAATGACATCCCTGGGTGGGGGCAGGGCATCCAGAGACATTTGAATCATCCTTTCCTGTCTACATCTTTTTATGCAGAACTATTTCACTAAACATTTATCTAAATGTGCATGGAAAAATTTAGCAGCACATATAATCTATAGTAGAAGACAGTTGTGTATTTTCATGCAGAATTGATGACTAGTTATGGTAGGCAGAATTACCAACTCTAGAGAACACAGATGTTAACTGGCATAATGCCCTCTTGATGCAAATAAATACATTAGATGCTATAAAAGATTTTAAAACAGGAGAGCTCGTCTTGGCAGGAGATATATTTGCTGGATTTGTGCTATTCATTTTGTTTTATAGAATTGCTGTGAAATCAGAATAGACTATTGAGGAGCTTCTAAATGCACCAGTGGAATGAGACTAAATTAATTTTATTTCTAATGTTTTTGAAGGAGGAAAACAAAAAGCTTACTTCTGAATAGACACTTCACCTCTTAGCACCCAAAGGGTCCCAGCTAGATGCCTGGTAAACTAAGCAATGATAGTATCACAAAGTGATGAAAGGCTGAACAACTGTTCAAACATGCAGGGTCATTAGTTGTTAGTGTGTCTGGAGCACTAGAGGGGAATGTTCCCTCTCTATTCAGAAACTATTTGCATTCTTCCTCCATCATTAATAGTCTTTATCATCCAAGTCTCACTACTATTCCCATCAAGTTTTCACCACCTGCCACTCTTCTCAAACACTTATTTTTATTCCCATTTGATTATTTGAATTTTTTCCAAGCAAAACCTGACAGAATATAGTATGATCTGTCTCCTCCCTTTCGTCCTCCTGCCACCTGTCTCAAAAATACAGCAGGCTTTTGTGAGCCCATCTTGACTTCCTTTTATAACCAGAGGGATATAAGCATCTATTTAGGGCAGCAGATTTTAAGGTCAAAAACCTGTTGACATACCCTGGGAAGTGTTTCCAGGGTAGTTTAAGACAATACTATACCCTGATTTATTATACAAGTCTTTAATTAAGGCAACAGAAGGTACTCAGCTCGGCTGCTCAATTCAGGACCAGGATATTAGTGGAAGCCCAAATAGAGAAGACCTGAGTGTTGGAGCAGGTGGACACTGCTCTTATTTGTTACAGGATTTCTTATCTTTGAGTCTTGCTGTTATTTTGTGGTGTTCATTAAGAGAGAGTGAAGGGCAGGAGGGAAACGTAGAATGAGAGGTCTTAGGTTTTTCCTTTTCCTAGGTGACTGTCACATTCTATAGCACCTGCTTTTATGTCTTGCTATTTTTTTTCCCCAAGATATGTCCCCTTTTAACTCCTTGATATAATTTATCAAGCATTTTGAAGCATTTTGCCACCTCCTTTTGTCCCTCCTGTTTTCCCTGATGTCAAGATAGCCTTTTGTTGTTCCATGCTGTTGTTTTATTAAGGATTTGTCTCTTTATACTCATCTCTCTCTCCTTTACAAGCTACTGTGAGCTCCTTTACTACTGTCTGCATTTTGCGTCACATCAATTTCGCAATCTGACAGATGCAGCCTCTAAAATAACCTGTGCATGATGCATACAACCTGAAAATAAACATTTATTTCAGTGTTAGGTGCGTCATACCTGCAAATAACCTCGTTTATCTAGACACGTTTATTTTAATGCTTATTGTATAAATACCAGCATCTTGGCATACTCTACAATACCATCTGCCTCTTGTCTTATGCATAATATAATATAGCCTAATGTTACTCCTTTTTGTGTGTGTGTTGCCGGGTTCATACATTGCTACGTCCTTTGACAAGGATACAAGTATGTTATAAAGATTACAGACAGCATTAACACTGAATTTTAAAGTGGCACTTTTGGACTACAACATGTTAATTCAGACAAGGTATCTGACACTTGCAGTTGCACAGTGTAGATAGGTGCAGTGTTGTTTTTCCACACTTGTTTTGAATCTTCTCAATAACTTAAATAACCAAGGGTAAAATGACAGAATTGTATGATAAGAAATAAAAGTATATCTCATTTGCTCACTTATTTGAGTTTTCAGTTCTCCCCAAGCTAGAGAAAACTCAATTCATGTATTCAATTGAGTTAACTTTTATAATGTACTGGATTGATGTGGTGATTCTTTGGACCATTATAATTGACATACTAAAATTACTATATTTGATCAGACTGTTCCTTGGTTCTTGAAGAAGCCCGTATACATAGTGGAGAGATGCAGCAAGTCCTGCAGTAAGCTGTCATGCAACCAGTATTAGTTTCTCCTGATTACATGAGTGAGCTTAATTTTAGAGCCTGAGATTATTCTTAGCTTTGTTTCACATTCCAAGACATGCTTGAATGTTTCCATTAATTCCAAATTATTTGTAACATAATTATTCTATATGAACATGCTGGAAAAAAACCCCAAACAAACCAATAAAATCTTCAAGAGTTAAAACTTGGTGCCTGTTTTAAAAAAGTATTCAATGTCCCAAGTCTAGCTAGTTTCTAATTGTGAGTCGTTTTGCTGGATGCCCTTCCTCTGAGATACCAACTCTCTTCACTATGTTCCCAAAGACAACTGTTAGAGGTTGGGAGTATGGTGTCAGGTAGTCCCTGAGTATAAAAAAATAAGCTACATGAATCGGTTCCTGCTGACTTGAACACCTCTAGTTTCTTTAAATACCCTTTAAATTCTCTGGGGTTTCTGGCCTGAAGGTCCAAGGCCATGATTAATATCCAACAGAGCTTCACAGACAACGGGACTGCTGTAAGCTGCAGCAGAGCACTGAGCCCTCCTGAAAAATGCCACCCCCTGAGCTCACCAGCTGGCTCTTTGCACCATGTGTGATTGGGCTTTTCAGCAACACTTGCGCAAAGCCACCCTCCATCAGTTCAGAAACAATCTGTGCTTGATCACCGGTGCTTTTTCATGTTTGGGATAAACCCATTCTCATTACCCCCATTTTGCAACTACAAACACATTTTTGGTTGAAGGGATTTTTAGAGGAGTTTGAGAACATTAATTCTAATAGTAATGCAAAAAAGCACAGAGTACTTTTTAAGCAGTGCTGAAGGACTCATTGTCAATACCAAAAGGACTGACTGGATGTAAAAACTCCCCTGTATTGTGTGGAATTAGGAAAAAAGACGTCAGTATTCCTACCCTCATTGACCTCAGTAAGGCTTGGCTTTTCAAGAGTCAGTGAGTATGTGTGAGTCTAAAAAAATACTTCAGCAAATTCAGTGCCAGCTAAGCAGTAGGCAGGTTTGGCTCATTGTAGAACCCTGGTCTTAGAAAAGTTGTATATATTGAGCAGACTTTTCAGACCAGAGTGTAACTCTATTAAGGTGCTCAAGTGTATATTATATGGCTCTGCTGTTGCTGTCCTCCATGGCTATTCCCTCATTGTGGTCTGGAGCCGTTTATTGCAATTCACACTCCACCTCGGATCTATGGTGGATTTTACGTGTAGCTTAGTGTCCAGAAAGAAAAGATACTATTGGTATGTAAAATTGAATTGCGGTATAGCAAAGGTGACTGGATGCAATGTTTTAGCAGTGCTGCTCAACAGGGATATTTCTTGAGGAACCTGATTTACCCTTAAGATATGGAATGGTAATTCCATAAAAATTCTAGAAACTATAGCTTAATGAGAATTATATTTGTATAGATGTAGGTAGAGCAAAGTAGCCTAATGGTGGCTACTGTCTCTTCCAATGCTGAACTCATGTGTCCCTCTTCATGTTTGTCACTTTTGGATGTAGTGTTTAGTTTCACAAGTGAAGAAATGAACCATCCTGCCTTTATAAACTTAGCTACAAGTCATCGTATTTTAAGTCTCTAAATTAGTCAATGCACCGTTAATGAAAACTGTTTAAGTAAAACAGCATGGAGCATTGTATCTATAATGTAGCATCAGAAATTATACATAAAAGCAAAAGGAGCTGTAAACTTTTTTTTTTTTAATTGTTTTATCCCCTCCATTTTATTTCAGAATTTTGTACTTGAAATTAATTTAAGTCTACTCCCAAAAGACCAAGATCATATGGACAGAGATCATTAGTGGACTGTTCTGGCATGTCCTTTTGTGGATCTGTATTTTAGATGTCAGTTGCATTAATTATTGAGTTCTTGTATCAGCTGTTCATGATCATTGTACTTCTCAAAGTACAGCAAAAGATAAAATTAAAGCAAGATTTCCCTGTTGCTTCTGGTCTTCAGGTGGCAGAGAGTGTGACTGGTGTATGTTGCAGGGGTCATACCAGTAAGCTTTGCAGGATCAAAAGCAGGATGCCTCTGAGTTTTTCCAATAATCATGAGTATTTACAAATCTCAAAAACTGGTATATAGTCTGGTTTTAATAATTTGCTTAATTGGAGGTTGCAGCTTGCTTTCTACAAGAGATTGAAGCTCATTTTACTTAAAATAGAAATAAATTTGTTCTTCTCCTGCTGTTTTTCATAGGGTGTTTGACTATTCTATAATCCTCATGGGAAAATATTTTGCTTAAGTTCTATTTTTATATCCTGTTTGTTTATTTTTAATTACTACTTCAGTACCCTGGGATTTACCATTGATCTTCATCTGCCTACACAATTATCTTAACTTGCTGAAGGGTTTGTTTATTTCTTAAGTTATATGTGCTTTTTGAACACTTATGTGTGTGCATGTGTCTAACTACTTTTTAACAGGAGGATTCTGATTTACATGGAAAAAAGGTGGATTAATATTATCAGTGTTACGAGGGAGTAACACAAAAGGAACATGTTGTCTAAACACTGTTGCTGTCTCAGGGCGATCATCTTTGTAACAGCATCTCAGGGGACTGTGCACCATGGAATGAGGTGTTTCTGCCCCAAGGTTGCCTAGGGAACACTAACATAAAATGTGGGAGGTTAACGTCTTTAAGAGTGTTTTAAATGCACTGAAGTTCTTTGCAAAGCTACTCCCACTAGCTTGAGAAATATCTCATTTATGAAAAATTAATCTGCAACTTCACTGAAGGAGACAGTTTCTGCTTCTCACAGTACTGGAGGGTCTGTTCTCTATGTAGGTTTTGCAGCAGTATCATTTAAAAATTAATTTTACTCTTTTGTTTTAAGTTACTAAAATCTTAACTTCTGACTTGATCAGTAATGCAGCTGATTATAACCTAAGGTTCTGTCCTAAAAGCTATTTTTCTCATCTCTGAAGAAATTACTTTTCACATAGAAGCAAGTGGGGAAAAAAATTTCAGTCCCAGTAAAAATAATATTGGCAGCAGAACTCCAATTTTAATCAGCTCTGAATGTGTTTGGATATCCAGTAAAGATTTCTGATATGTATTTAAAACTTAGAAATAAATATTTGTATAAATTTGGCTGGTGTTGAAAAGGGATAAATTGTGGTCATGCTGTTGAAGCTGCCTAAGGATACTTCTGCACCCAGGTAGATCTCCCAGATGGTTAGTGACATGTTCCTTGAGTTCATTTGCACATATATTTACCAGCAGGAACTTTTGGCAGTGAATGTAAGGTTTTCTGGACGTTATAAATAGTAACTTTTGGTTTGTGATTAGCCTCAAAGCTGCTCAGAACGCCTCACATTTATTTGCTTTCCAAAATTATGGGCTGTACAGTTTCGAAGAAAAGGTCTGAAGAAGAAGGTTGATCACTGAATCATCCTGTAAAATTACAGAGAGAACTATAATTATAAGCTGTAGAGAAAATCTATAGAAAGGAGATAATTTCCCATTAAATTCAATGGGGCAGTTGTCAGCTTATATAAATCAGTGAGTTTATTGACTTTAGTGGAGCTTCCCTTACACAGTGTGAGGATTCAGCCTTACTGGTTTTTGAAGAGAGTTCTGTAGAACCCATTTTATGTCAGTTGTGTTCATGTTTATTCAGTTATTTTACACAGTTCAATATGACTAATTATTACTGTTCCTTCTGTGAGAATGGACCAAACTTGTCAGAACCTTCTGCTGAAATGACTCACTCAAGGGAATGATGAGTAATGACAGATCTTGCAGCTTATCAGTGAGGACCAAGGAAATCTGTTATCAATGGTACTCGCATGTGCTGGAAAGCTCAAGTCCCTGTTAGGCTACCCCTGAACTTGGTTCTCCTGCCTCACTGTATTATGTATTATGTATTGCCACAGAGCTACAGTCTCACTGCAGGCTGTAAAAGGTCAGCATGCTGTGCAATTAATCTAAATTACATGCACATTTCAGAATATGTCACACTGTATCATTTTAACCATCACACAAACAATTACTGTAGTTCAGGTAGAGTTCACTTGAAAAGTTTTCATTTGCCTTAAGAATCTTTAGTTTTCTAAGGGAAATAGTGGCATAAACCCCTAGATTTTCTAGCACATAAAGTCTGAAACAATTACAAATCCATTTTACCTCATTCTTTGCCATACATGGATTTCCTTACATTCGCCTGACTTGGGGAATATATTCATTAGCACAAGCACATACAGTTCCCGTGCACGTTTGAATTGCTGAAGCTAGTAGCTGGCCTAGCAGTTCCACAGAGTTTGTAGGGAATTTTGAAAAGAAAAGCCAACAGCTGACCATGCAACTTACCCAGGTTTTAATCCTAAATGAGGAAAATAAAGTTGACAGTTTAACTTTATCCCTTAATTCCCTTCTATATATTATCTGGGTTTGGACACTTTCTGTCCCATGCATGTACTACTATAAGATGCCCTGTAGGGTTGCACAGCACTTTAAAAGCCATTTGCTCTGCCAGGGCATGAGTCTCTACACCAAAGGGAGTGTTTGTGTATCACCCATTGGAGCAGTGGTTCTGGGAGGGATGGCTGTAGGAAACAGAATGATTGTGGTTTGCTCAGGCTGGTCTTTTAGCAGTACTCATAGTTGAAGGACAACTTCAGACTAAGTCTGTTGTAATCTCCATGGAACAATGTGGCAGTGAGCTTCAATACCATATCAGCATTTCTAAATTATTATATTTCCCTGATTTTTCTACTTTTTTTTCTCTCACTTTTTAGCCCCTACTTAGGAATATATATGTTCCCTTCAATTCAAAGGGAATTGAGCTTTCCTTTCATTTAGACCTATTTCACAGATGGAAAAACTGAAGACAGAGGACCTGGTGCTACAAGGTGACTGTTACAACCATGTTATAGATGACTTGCCATTTGTAGACACCATAAAGCAGATTTCCTGCAGCTGCCACTTCAGTGCATGGCCCATGATGGATGACCCCTCGCATATGGGGTGCTTGGGAGGAGGCAGGAGATGAAAGGCCTGGGCTGTGCTCTGCAGATGCTGAAGCACGTGATCACAGCAGCCTGTGGTAATGGGGCTGTTGGATTCCAATTTGTTGCAAGGTGTACAAAGGGAAGAGTATGAATTGTTCTTCTCAGGGCCCTGTGCTCTGTTGATGGTGGTGAACAGCTGAACTCATGTGTTGCTCTTGTAATTCCTTCCTCAGCAGTATTTCCCCATTCCTTTGCCACATTATGATATATAGCTAGCTATTTTATTGATGCCATTTCTTCCATCAAAGGAATGACAAGCTGAGATGAATAGAAAAGGTTTTTTACCCCTCTGTAGGAGGCAGATCGCCCTCCCCTTTCCCCAAAACACAAATCCTCAAACTCCAGCAGTTAAACCACAATCCAGAGTACAACATGTGGATTTGGAAGCATTTCACCTGCACATATGGAGCTCCACAAGATGCAAAGAAGTGAGGAATGTTGTAAATTGTTGAGTTGGGTTAAATTAAAAAAGTTAAAGGGTTATGAAAAAAATCTGAAGGTAAGGAAGAAGCTTCAGCTGTGGGATGGATGAGATCTTACTGTGTTCCATGATTTCTTCAAGGCAAGTGGGGAAAAGTCAAATGTTTAGGAAATGGTTTTGGGAGTGCTTGGGGACAGGGTGTTGTGGAAGCACCTCCAAGCCATAAGAACTGTCAAGGGGAGCTGGAGGCCCATCCCACTGAATCTCCTTCACACCTGCATGGTGCTGATGCAGCATCTGGATGCTGGCTTGCCTTTCAGCTACTGAAATATGAAAGAAGGAAGGAAGATGAGGAAGGGAGATGTGCTACCAAGGCCTGTAGTCCATGTTGGTGTTTGTGGGATCGTGGCTGGCAGGATGGGAGTGGCTCCCCTTTGCTCACCATAGATGGGATGTGGGCCAACAACCCCTGAGCTGTCATGTGGGGACTAAGGTTCTAGGCTTCCCTCAAACCATCTCTTGCTTTTTTCTAAGCTCTGTCCCAGATGAAGGTGTAAAGTAATTGGCAGTCTTTCCCTCACATCTCATTTTAATACTTCAATAATTCCATTTTAGACAAGCTGTGTACTTTTATCTTCCTAAGGGATCTCAAGCAAGCTTTTAATTTCCAGCAAAGCCTTTGCAGATCACCTTTAAGATCAGAGTCAGAACTAATTTTTGTGGAGTGCCTGAGTGATTAGGATGGAGAAGGGGTCTGGAATGGTCTTGGAGGCTTCAGGGAAACCTCTTCGTGTGCTGGTGCTTGAGCATGCTACACAGCACAGACCATGGTGGAAAGTGCAGTTCTATTCATACTGCTGTTCAGAAACTAAAATATGGCTGTAATGAAGCAACGTTGTAAGAAAAAGAAAGAACAATGGGCCATGCTCAGGACCTAGTTTTTTCCTTAAGGTGGGAAAAGTCAGTGGACTTATCTAGTTTCATGCTTATAGTGACGTACAAATTTGTTTCTTCTCCTGGTGTTGCACCTCTCTCGTGTACTAGCACATTGTACGATCGCTGGAGCTTGCCTCAACTCTGGGTGTAGTGTATGGTCTCCTGTAGTGTAGTCCATACTATAGTCCTGCACTGGGGAGTTATGTCTCCTGGAGGGAGACTGAGATGGATCTGGGGTGGAGCACGAGAGTCAGTCTGTCACATGATCTGGGAGATAATAAATGTAAATTGGAAATCATGAAACTATTGGAGAGATATGAAGTTGGGATAAAACAAGAAAACCACCCTACCCTACTGCCCCCAAAAACAACTACCCAAACAACCCGGGAAGAAAACCAAACCAATATTATCATAGAATCATAGAAATGTCTGGGTTGAAAGGGACCTGCAGAGGTCATCTAGTACAAGCCCCCTGCTGAGAGCAGGGACATCTTCAACTAGAGCAGGTTGCTCAGAGCCTTGTCAAGCCCCACCTTAAATGTCTCCAGGGATGGGGCCTCAACCACCTCCCTGAGCAACCTGTTCCAGTGCTCCTCCACTCCCATGGTAAATAACTTCTTCCTTATTTCTAATCTAAATCCACTCCTTTCTATTTTAAAACAATTGCCCCTTGTTCTTTCACTACAGGCCTTTGTAAACAGGTCCTCTCCAGTCCCAGTCTTTTTATAAGCTCCCTTCAGGTACTGAAAAGTGGCTATAAGGTCTCCCTGGAGCTTTTTCTTCTCCAGGCTGAACAATCCTAGCTCCTTCAGCCTGTCCTCATAGGAGAGGTGTTCCAGCCCCTTGATCATCTTTGTGGTCATCCTCTGGACCCGCTCCATCAGGTCCATGTCCTTCCTGTGCTGAGGGCTCCAGAACTGGATGCAGTACTCCAGCTGAGGTCTGACCAGAGCAAAGCAGAGCAGCAGAATCATCTCTCTTGATCTGCTGGCCACACTTCTCCTGATACAGCCCAGGATGCGATTGGCCTTCTGGGCTGCAAGCACACACTGGCTGCTCATGTCCAGCTTCTTGTCTATCAGCACCCCCAAGTCCTTTTCTGCAGGGCTGCTCTCTATCACCTCATCTCCCAGCCTGTACTGATAGTGAGGGTGTTCCGGCCCAGGTGCAGGACACTGCACTTGCTCTTGTTGAACCTCATGAGGTTCACCTGGACCCACCTCTCCAGTCTGTCCAGGTCCTTCTGGATGACATCCCATCCCTCTGGTGTATCGACAGCACCACTCAACTTGGTGTCATCTGCAAACTTGCTGATGGTGCCTTGATCCTGCTGTCATTTTTATCATTGATAAAAATATTAAACAACACAAGCCCCAGCCTGACCCCTGAGGGACATGACTTGTCACTGCTCTCCATCTGGACTTTGAGCCATTGACCTCTGCCATCTGGATGTGACCATCCAGCCAGTTTCTTATCCACTGAACAGTCCATCCATCAAATCCATATCTCTCCAACTTGGTGAGTAGGATGTTGTGGGGTACCAAGTCAAAAGCCTTGCAGAAGTCCAGATAGATCACATCCATATGTCGTCCTTTATCCGCTGATGCAGTCACTCTGTCATAGAAAGCCACTAGGTTTGTCAGGCAGGATTTCCCCTTAGTGAATCCATGCTGGCTGTTCTTGATCACCTACCTCCCTGTCTTCTGTGTGCCTTATCAGGCCTTCTAGGAGAATCTACTCCATGTTCTTCCCAGACACAGAGGTAAGGCTGACAGGTCAGTAGTTCCCAGGGTCTTCCTTTCTACCCTGTTTAAAGATAGGTGATGTACAGTAGGAGGAGGCATTATAAACATTACTATAATTCAGACAACAGAAGAAGCATGAATTATATAGAGCAGAAGAGAGTTTAAGTTGGAAAAATGTGATTGAGTTAAGAGGAAGAAAAATTTAGGCTGCATCTCATGAGAAAATAGACTAATTGTGAAATCCTCTACCACACTTAGATATAGGCCCCCTGGGAAATAATGGAAAAGACTGTTTCTTGCCATGTAGAAACCTCTAGACAAAATGCCAGTGCTTTAGGAATAGGTTAGGTATAACTGCAATGTAGTTCATCAGCAGCAACCTAATTCCTGCACTGACAGGAAAGAACTAGCTAATTTATCAGTGATAAGTTTTTGTGTATCTCTATTTCCATATGCCAAGGACACTGAGATTGTAAAATCACCTCTGTAGCCAAAAACCTTCATCAGCAAAGTGAGAATTTATCTAATAGGAACAGGTCTAAAACTAACAGTTAATTTTGCACAGGCTGCCCAGCAGCCAACAGATAGTAATAGCTGTTTGCTTCTACTCTCAGCTTAGACAAGATTTGAACTACTAAATTAAAGGCAAAATAAAATTCAAGGCATTTCTTTAAACTGTTTGGTCCCTCAGGAAGGATTTACAAATGCACTCACGTTCATCATTTAGCTTTTCTGATGCTTACAAATATCTATTTTCTCGAGAAACCTTATCCAAAACATGGCTTAGGGTTTTTCAGCATTCATTGTAGCCTGTTTTCAAAGTAGAAAAAAAAAAAAAAGGGTAAGCATTTTTAAAATATTTGTCCACAAATTGTTTGGCAAACTCCAAAATGCAACTAAATTTAAAAAAAAAAAACAAAAACCCGAAGCAAACAGCAAACTACTAATCATAAGCTCGATACACAATTAGTTGCAATTTCATAGTTAAATGATACTTGCCCATTCTAAATATGTCATTTGTCTATATCTTCTGCCCTTTCTACATCCACTGTAGGTAATAAGCAGTAAACAATAACACAGTAAACAACCCAGCTCAGGTCTTTGCTCGTCTGCCTATAATTTTTGCTATAGGTAAAAATAGTTGGCTTTACCCCCAGTGTTAGCTGAAACACTTTATGCTCTTAAAAGGTCCGGGGAAGGACTGCTTCTCGAAGCTCACTGTGACATTGGCTTTTAGTCTGGTTTGAGCTGAATTTTTTTTAATGCTCTTTATCTCAGCTTTCCAACAGTGACGTTTCAAAGTCGCTTCATGAGCTCAGGACGATCTTACTGGAGCTAAAGGGAATATATCATTTTCTTCTCCATCTCCATTCCTCCATCCTTGCTTTCTGGGCTTATCTGCACAGCTGGTGTCAGCTGTAGCTTTTATCTCTACCCATACTTGAGTTAGTTTAACTGACTAAGCAAAACAAAACATATAAACAAACCCCTCAAACAAAAACCCAAACCAACAAACAAAAACCAACCACAAAAACCTTGTAAAAAGATGGATAATTTTCTGATGGATTTCTGGGTGGAATCAAGAAGACCAAATTATGCCAGAGCTGGTGCTGGGCAAGGTCTGGGCTGAACAGGGTGAGGCTGGAGGGAAGGTGGGGAATGTGCCTTTCAGCAGCAGAGAATCAGGGAGCTACTAACTTGTCTCAGCAACTCTGGCTCACCTGCCTGAGATAAACATGCTTTTGTACCTGACAGAGCTGCTGTGAAGATAAATTGATACATGTTCAGGACATACTCAGTCAACAGTTAAGGAGATGGTATTGACCAAACCAAAGATATGTTGTTGGGTTTTTTTCTCCTTGTTTTTAAT
The DNA here is from genome assembly GCA_024611195.1 of Ceyx melanurus. Taxonomy (NCBI): domain Eukaryota; kingdom Metazoa; phylum Chordata; class Aves; order Coraciiformes; family Alcedinidae; genus Ceyx; species Ceyx melanurus. The sequence goes on from JANHGL010018333.1 coordinate 52,514, forward strand.
TATCAAATACACTTTCAATCAGATTAATGATTTTAATGCTAATTTTAATATACTTGCATACACTTCTCAACTGCATAGTTGAAAAACGGAGGATTTTAGGATTTTTATGTACTGTATTTTAGCATGTTGCCTACTAGGCATTGTCCAATTATGTCAATTTTACATTGTTAGTCATGCCTATAATATAATAAAAATGAAATGTACATTTCCCAGTACTTAATATAAAATATATTTTAATTCATTTAAAAAACAATAAAATAAATTTATAACAGTGTTTAAGGGATGAAAAGAAATTCACAGATTCACAGATTCACAGATATTAGGGATTGGAAGGGACCTAGAAGATCATCTAGTCCAGCCCCCCTGCCTGAGCAGGATCACCTAGACCAAGTCACACAGGAAC
>JANHGL010018333.1:61161-84450 GCA_024611195.1 Ceyx melanurus
GGCAGGGGGGTTGGACTAGATGATCTTCTAGGTCCCTTCCAACCCCTAATATCTATGATTCTATGATTCTATGAAAATTAATTTTGGAGAGTTTATCAAGTGAACACTAATATCCTCTGTATTTTTACCTTAGCTACTGAGTCAGCTGTGTGATTTATCTTTAAGGCATGTTCTGTACTTGTATTCTTTCTGTTGTGCTGAAAGAACAATATGTATATCTCAGTAATTAATTAATGATAAACTGAGCTTAATTTTTTATTGAAGTGTTGAGTTTGTAATTGATGGTGGAGTTTTTCAGTCAATGATGCAGATGAGATCAAGCACCAAAAAGGGTCTAAATATTTGTTCAAAATCTATTCTGCAAATTGATTCCATTATTCTGAGGAATCCTCATGAAACATGGCCCAGAAGGTAAAACATCCCATGTGAACCTTGACATGAAGGCATTCACTCTTGCCATGAATGGGCCAGCACGGAAGACAGAGATGAATACTTGACCAGAAGTCATTGAGAAAATAATTAGTGTGCGTGTTATAACTCAGAAATATTTGCTGAGCCATAGATTCTTTCAGGTAAAGAGACTAAATTTTTTAGATTGATGTCCCATGTAACAGAGATCATGAATTTAATGTAGTAATTTTGTAGTAAAAGGAATGATTCTTCTTTCTTTCTGGAGCTTGCCATCCTTTAAACAGTGCTGCTTTTCTCTGCCATCTTCTTTCTTGTTAAAAAGTCTGGCTAATAAGGAACATGTGTTCTCAAGACAAGACTGAAAATATAATAGCAGGGCTTTGCCGACAACAAAAAGGAGGAGAGAAAAAAAAGGAGAAATAGGAATTGCTTATGAAATTATCCTTTGACATTTGCAAAGTGGAAACGATCTTCTAGCAGGAGTGAAAGATGGACAAGTCATATGATATATTTTTGTGTCTAATGGAATGTGTCACAGTTCCTCATGAAATGGCTTTCTGAAGACTAGTATAATCCTCCTGCACATTGCAGGAGCTATGCAGACTGCATTTCTTCTTCAGTACTGTATTTTTTCCTTGTTGTCCATGCTTATGCTTTGTGATAAGCTCACAGTGCTCCTTTCCCTATATTGAACTTTTTGCGTACAAAAATGTTAAAATCATAATGTAGAATCCAAGTTCTGTTTCTATGAGACTTGCTAGTCTGTATGCCTACAGTAAAACTAGTGCTTGAAGAGATACTTGAAATTTTCATATGAAGCTGCTGAAATATGTTATGACTTCAAGAAAACCATCCAGAACACATTTCCTCCTTTCATGATTAGCAATTCCTTTGTATGCAAGTAAACTTAATCTTTCTCAACTTGTGAAAGATCCTGTGTCTAAGGGGTTTGTGGAATGGACTCTAGGAATTATTTCTTCACAGAACATGTCAATGTAAGGAGATTTCAAATTTCTGTATGAAATCCTGTCCCCTGAAAATCAGACAAAATACACACAGGAACAAATTTAAGAGCAAAATCCTCTTTCGCTTTTAGGTTAACATTTGAACCACCTTGTTAAATACGTATGTACTCCCTGACTATAAATAATATGCTGAAGGAAGGATGGCAAGTCAGTTATGACTCTCATTTTCCAAGATTTCTTTCCAGGGAAACTTTGTAGGGAGAAATAAAAATATTAGCCTCAATAGTTGAAAACTGCGGGCAAGACTCCTGGCATTTAAAACCATCTGCACAGCTATAAACTGAATATGCCACAGAGAAAGGTACATAGGCCTTGGAAATGTGTAGGCCTTTATCTCCAATTACAGATTGTTAAAAAGGCAGGCAAATAGGTAAAATGAAAACAAGGATGAGACTTGTTCAACACGGGGGCAATTCAATATTCTGCTCTGGTATCCCCCAAAAGAAATTCACTCCCTTGGCTGCTGCTGGCCAGAAAAATGCTGCAAGAGTTAGCATAATGAAGAACAGTTTTCCTGACATGGTTTCAGCTTCGTGCTCTTCTTTGAAATGTATAACAATAGTTGTGTGCTCAGATTAGGGGAGAAAATGCAGATAAATGAATTAATGATTAGTAATTAGTAACATACTCTCTCTCTGGAACAAAAGCGCTTGGGAGTATTGTGTTAATAGAGGTGAGATTATTTCACATTATAAAGTAAAAATTAAACCTTAGAAATTCAGCAACTGAAAATGACTGTATAATGTCTAGTATTTTTATACTATGTTATAGTTCAAAATATTGGAAAGGAGGTGTGTGTTTTCCTGTTTCTTTCATCTCTAGTCCCGCAGACCGAGACTGTATAGAAACAATAACAGCTTTTTATAGTTTTGCCATTGACTTCAGTGGAAGCAACATTGGGGTCTTTTGGCAGAGAATAGACTTCAAATCTTGCAATTGACCATATCAACAATTACCTTGCCAAATGGAAAGATACAGTTTTTCTAATGTAACAGAAACAACCATGGTATTGTAGGCTATGTTTTATTTATTTGATTATAGATATCAGACAAATTGAAGATGACTTTAACAACTCCATCCCCTTTTGCTTGTACTTCAATTATAAAGGAGACACTTGCCTCTTAAGCTACTGTCAGTTTTTGATTATACAAAGAAACAGTAAAATTCAGGAAAAAAAGTTGATAGCCCACAAACAGATGGTCATTAAATTACTGAGGTAACTAATGTAAAAGCTGAGAATGTATGTTGACCTAATTTTTGATGTGGTTATAGGTTAAAGAAAATTTATACTGACCAATTTTTCCCAATGCCTCATATTTATAAAGATTATAATTGTGGCTGACCATAAAAATAAATCAAGTGTTCAGATGTGGTGACTTTAAAATGCATTTGTGGAATTAACTTCCTCTTTGATATATGTGTCTATGTATTATGAAGTGGTAGGCAGTTCGCCTCCCTACATGTTTGTCAGGAGATGGCTTTCAGTCTTGCGAGTTTATTTTTTTCACAAAAACCTTCCTTCCTTATAGCTGCTGTGAGACCATACATACCAAGTCTTAAAAAGTTTATCTAGATCTCACTCTCTGTAAGGCCACAGGGAAAAGTATAGATTTTGTACCTCCCTGTATCATGTAGAATCATTTGTTGGTGACACTAATGTTGGTTCCTCTCGTGCTGTTGACTGTTGTGAAGGTGGATGCTTTTCCCTTAAAAATCAGTAATTGGTGACAGTAAAAATTTCAGCATAAAATCCCTTTATTTTTCTGGAAGTTCAATTGCAGCAAAACTGGAATCTGTACAAACACTGGTTACTCAAGGGACAAAGGTAATGAACATGTTGCAGTGTTGATCCATGAGCCCTTCTCTCCAAACTGGGGGCTGCCACTTGCTATTCTTTCCCTTTAGGGGGACAAGAAAAAAATAAAAAAAGGAGGAAGACAGGATGAATTCCTCAACTTGCTAAAGTTGTTGCCCCAGTCGCTTTTAATCTGGTAACATGAGTCATTTAAACTTTTAAAGAGAGATAATAGCAATGTAAATAAATTTTACAGTAGCCCATAATGCTTTTAATAGCATGAGTGTTGACAGAGTTTTTCTATAAAGTTCCAAGGCAGTTTACAGCTATGCTATTAAAACAGAAATGATGCAGTTCAGCCTCAATTCTAAAAAAACCAACAAACCAAAAACTCATAAGAAGCTATAACATAGCAAGGAAATAATTACTATCATGGAGTTACTGAGAACATATCCCATCAAATGAGCCTAATTTCCTTCTACAGTAGATAACCTGTTTTTTGGACAGGTAAGAAGCTGTGTATGTTAGATACTGTCACAGCTTTGCTGAAGCCAGCCTGTTTTCATGGCATTCTCACAAGTCAGGCAGGGAAATGCTGGAACTCTGGCTGCTGGAGTGTGAGATGAGCTGTATTAAGGCATTCAGAGATGTTATAAACAGTGCACTTCAAAATAGGGGACAACTTGTCTTCAAAGACAGAGGTAGGAGTTGTACTGCATCGCAGTAAGTGACCATGATCATAACTGTTGCACAAAAGAAGCAGAGAAGTCAAGGCTTTGACTTTCACTGCTTACATTTACCTTATACAAGTAGCTCTCATGCTGGAAAAAGCTTAGCTGCATATATAATGTTCAGTTTGTCGCACTGCACTTAAAGCAAGACACAGATGAGCAGCAGGAATGATCAGAGCCTTGTGAACGTGATATGTGACAACCAACTGAATGACACTAGAGGATGAGGGAACAGAAAGCTGAAGTAGGGGATAAAGTTTCTCAAAACTTGAAGGATCCTGTAGGAAAGGAGAGACTAAACAGTTTGCTGTATTCCAGGTGATAGGACAGATTGTAACCAGCATAACTGGTGAGAAATATTCGAACTACACATTACAAATAAGAAAAAAAAAACAACAAAAAACCCAAACCAAAACTCATAGACTCTGATAATGCAGATAAAGCATCATTGGAATAGGTTTTGTGAGGTGGTTGTAAAGTGTCATTAGGGATCTTTAAGGAATAAATTAGGCAAACTTTTGTGAGATACAACATAAGTGTATTTGAGCTCCCCTTAAAATACAGAATACATATGATGACCTTTCTAGGTCCATTCTTTCCCTATTTTTCCCATGGTTCTAATAATTACATTAAGAAATCATAGTGTAATAATGTCATTTTGCTCACATTTTGTTGGAGACTGGTACAAATCTTCCAATTCATTGTGCTACCCTCCAAGCTTGCATTGATATCTCTCTGCTAAAGCATTTACAAAATGCAAAATGAATAAATAGTCTTTTAATGAAATGTATCCATGAAATGTAGGCCATTTCCTCTCAGAATTGAATTAGGCATTACAAGTGATCAATAACTAGATTTCTGTATCTTCTTTTAAAGCTCTGCTGTAGAGTTATATGAATAGTCCAGAGTAAGAGAATATGGCTGATGTTTTATTTCTGACTCTCTGAAAACATCTGAAAACAGTTGGCTGTCTTAAAAGATTTGTGACTAGATAGATTAATCCTGTCTTTCAACTGTAGGTTACTGCAGCATATTTATCTTAACCCCAGAATATAGGAGCAATTTCTACTACCACATGCTATTGGAGACCCCTTCAAAGCCCAACCGATCCTGTTCAGATTTCAGTGACTCTGATGAGCTGTTATTATCATCCTTTTTAGAGAGTAACAAAAACACAGTGTCAAAATCTGCAAGAATTCAGCCACCTTAATTCAGTATTTCAGTGCACAGCAGCTTGACTTTAGATATTGTAATCATTCCTTACTTGGGCTTTTTTTAGTAGTCTTTCCCAAAACTGGGTTAAAACAGTTATGTGGTTAAAACAGGTATGTGTTAAGTGACTGTCCTGGTCCTTGTCCTATATACCCTTTACATATATAAAAATCCTTGCAGCCCATAATTGTATATATCTGAACCCAAAGATACCTAAACTGGGAATGGAAGCATGGTCAGTGCTGGGCTAAGTCTGTCATCTGGCACTGCTGTGGCATGAGATAACCTTTCTGCCACTCAAATGGGTGTAAGTGGATGTTTGAGTGGTCTGGTACATCCGCCTAGTGCTATTTCTCTACACAGGAGTGCGCTGGTATTTGTCATAAATGGTATGTCAGATCCAATTTGATGCTTCTGTAATCAAAAAAACTTTTGAAAAAGATCAATCCACCTCTTCTAGTTTGGAGGAGATACTGTGTATCATAAATGGAAATATTTTCTATTTCAAAGCTTCCCATTTAATCAGATGGAGCTTAAGTTAAACTTTTGTTAATTATTTGTAAGTCAGAAATCTGTCTGCTGTGGATATGATAGATTCGAATACCCAGCAATGTGACTGGCAGAGATAGACTCCTTTTTTCCTTTTTGTCATATATGCTTTTAGATTTTCAAATTCCTTTATTACAATATTGTTCAGATTTTAACATTTATGGAAAACTCACTGGCCTCTCCTCCAGCCTTTGGTTTTAGTGAGCTGTATAGTCCATGGTGTAAACAGAATCAATTTAATCTGCTGTTATTTGTGTGTTTCTTTTCATACTTCATTTTTTTTTGCTGCCCAAGTGGTTGCTTATTTGACAGCAAGGGGACTCTGTTTCCATTCTTCCAACTCCATAGTGCTTATATAGCTGTGTCTCATACTTTTTCCAAGAGAAGCAGGTGAGGTCAAAGTTACTCGATGAGGAATAATGAATGAAGGGTCTTCACCACTGATGCCTCTATCTGCCTCAGCTTTATATAACCCTTGAATATAATGAGAATGGGCAGTTTAAAAACTGTGTATGTGATTGCATTCTTCCTTTAAAATAGCTTCAGGTAACTTCATCTTCTTTTCCCTCTCACTCACCAGTGAACAGGGCATGAAGTCTTAGACTTCTTTCTCATCCTGTTGTGAGCACTCCAGTCCACTAAGTTTTCCAGAATTCAGTTCATTGTTTCCACCTGACCTATGCAATTGTCTTTTAAATTGTTCAGTGGTGTATACTAATGTGTTTTAAGCTACCTGACTATTAAGGACTGTCTATATTTTGCTACAGTGCTTCTCATTTTCGTTTCTGTTTTGTCGCTGTTAAAACTGAAAGCCTTAATTAACCATGTACTTTACATGTGTTACCTGTTACCAAGGCAATATTGTCTTTAAATCTGAGGAGGTGGATTTGCTTTCTTTTTATCCCAAGTGCTCTATTCTGATTTCAGATCTGCACCTGCTTAGCAACAAAAGGACATGTGTTTAAGGGGCTAACTGTAACCTCAGCTTAAATGTACAGCTGAGCCTAGATAGGATTGTTCTTAAAACCAAAGCTCAGTCTCCAGGTATGTAGTGGTAACCCTATACATTATAATAATGTATAGTAGATGCCAGTGCAGTCTATTTCATTCTTTAAAAAAACCCCTTCTTTCTTTTAAACACTGAGCAGTAAGGTAGGCCTTCACATGGGGTAACCAAATCAAGTTGTTATGATTTATAATTAGTGGGGTGACATGCAGATATATACTTAAGTGTGCCCTGTGCTAGAAATAACAATGTTCCTGCCATAGTTTAAGTGGGCATATTTTTTCCTGGTGGAGTATAAAGAAAAGGCAAACATGTCTCTCTGCTACTTTTTTTATTTTTTATTTTATTTTATTTTTTTAGTGTAGAAAGATCCTTTCTTCTCAGTTGAATAGTGTCTATCTGCTATTTGCTGCCATCAGCTGCCAGCCATCCAAGCACATGCAGTTACACCAAATCAGTTGTCCTCTATCTTACCTTATGCTGAAGAACTATTCTGGCTTTTCCAGTTTTCCACCTTGAGGTCTCTTAACTATACTCTTCTGTGCCAGGAAGAAATTCTGCACAGATGAAAAGCAGACTGCAGAAGGATATAATAATTATACTAGCAGAAAAATGTCAGCAGACTAATGTAGGTCCCCTATAGGGGTTTGAATCATCTTATGAAAAGTGAAGCCATTAAATAAAACAAAATGTTAAAAATTTTGTTGGCAATGACAGAAGCAGCCAAATGTTCTTCCTGCTCTATCTGTGACATTCTGCAGTTTTGGTTAAGAACAGCAGGCTATCTTTCTCAGTTATCAGAGCTCAGACATATATAAAGGTTTCTTAAGATTGTGAGATGGGGAGAAAATGTGAACCGTGCCCTGGAAAAAGTACTCACTGGGTATTTTATCATTAATTGTTTAAAAATAAAATGGAAATGTCTGCAGCCCAGTCCTGACTTCAGAGACACTGTAGAAGCTTGTCAGGATTCTCTGGTTTCTTGCCTTTGAATGCAGGCACAATTGCAAACCCAGAATTACAAGGCTGACCTATGTAGTTTTGTTAATGAAAAAAAAAAAAAAAGCTAGAAAAATACCTAGTGAGGTGTGACCCCACATAATTCTTACAGAATTAATATTCAGGATTTTAAAATGTTTATTTAACCTTGATGTTTATAACTACTTATTAATGAGTTTTTTGAAAACACCCTAAACACTGCCCTTTTTTCACTGAAGGGGAAATGGATGCTCTGCTTGAAAAACTTCTGTGAATAGGCTATCATTATTCTAAGAGGAAAAGACATATTCTTTGACAAATGTGCAAAAGGAAGAAAAATATCTGCCTGTGAGTGGGAGTCCAGTTTTCTACCCTGTATCTTACTGGAAGACTGTAAGAAAGACTGTAAGAAAGGATTCTTACATCAGCCACAAATGACATGACAATTTTCTTTAAGTTCTGAAGCTGATACCCAGGAGACTCTTGTTCATGAAGAAGATATTTTTAAATTTTCAAAGAAAAGTCAAAGAGTGTAACTTTTGTTTAATTCTCACAGTTCCTTTTTTAATCTGTCATCTCTGCTGGGTCCCATGTTCTTATAGGTGAACTTTTTTTTTTTTTTTCTTTTTTCAAGAAAGTGTTAATTCACTTATAAATAACAGTCTTTGATGGAGTGGTCTATATAGGGCAGCTCTTCCCTCACCCTACTCCAGGTATACTAGTTCTCAAAGGGCTTTAGCTTAGGTTGAAATTTCAGGTTGATCCTTAGAATGATGTTAGTATGGGCTCTTAAATCATATCTATGAATGGTGGAGGTGTAAAAACCTTCCAAGCACTAACTTCTGTGATACTCTCCACTCAACATAGCAATAAGGAATTATTTTTTAGGATAGCCTGCTACTGTAGCGCCAAGTGTTATTACAGCTGTAAATAAACTGTGGCTACAAGGGGTACAGATACAGGGTAGGGGATGGTAGGAGATACAATGGATCTGTGTAAACTGGGAGAAACTGTGTAAGCTGGGAGAAATGCTGTCTGCTAAAGCAGGGGCTTAATTCTTAGTCTATAAAATGATGTGTCCCAGAATAAGAGGAACCAATGGCAAAATCTCTGGAAAATACAACCTCCCTTCTTCCTGGACACTTCCTCTGGACATTCACTTGGCTTTGAAGATTGTTTCATATTTGTGTGTTTTATATCGTACTGGTAGAACCAGCGGGGCTTGGGCAAAGAAAACCAAGCTCTGCTCTCGTTCAGTTAACAGTACTTAGCAGTTTACAAGTCTTGTGTTTTCTTCTCTCTTATCTGCAGCATGAGGTTGTTCTGGATTCTAAAATAATAGAGTTTAAAGCTGCAACATCTTTATTGGCAACAACTAATGAGTGAGCCAGAAAGAGCACCATTTGGTTTGCAGAGCCCATAATCAGCCAGAGTCTAATCTCAGCCATACTTGTGTCATCTACCATAATTCTACTCAAGTAAATGGCTTTACTCTGGGTATTACATGATGTAATTGAAATCAGGATCTCTGTCTCAAAGTGCACAGCTCTGACATTAAACAAAACAAAACAACAACAAAAACCCGAAACAACCAGACATCCAAACCAACACGTTTTTAAACTAAGCAAAAGATGTAACATGGGTAACAGCTACAATGCACACCAGGCTCATATGACAGAGTATGACATTTTCAAACAAAACCTTACAGCATTGTCATAGACCTGAAACTGCAGCCCTCATGACAAGACAAAACCTGAAAGCCAACAGCTTAGGGTGACCCTACTCATTTATTCTTCTTGGAAGAGGGTTTAAATGACATAAAAACCTTGTGATTTTGGTTATCTGCTCACAAACAGAACAGCTTCATATCTTCCTGTTCCCATAGAAATAAATGACAATAATATGTGTGGTGTTGAAATGCATGGTAATGCACAGCATAAAATGCAAAGCCTTAGCAGGACCCGCTGCCCAAGCATCGCAGAAATGCCCAAGTACACTGAAACAAATTTTCCTAGGCAAGGACTGAAAGGTGTTCCATTTACAAACTACATTTAGCATAATACAGCTAAATAAAAAGTGCCTACATCACATACTGCAGCTAGATATATTCATGAAGCACTTTAAACTAAAAAGCCTTTAGGATTCTAAACAACCCATATGTCTGTCAAAGCTGTCACTGTGCTGCAGCAAGTAAAGGAAACAAAACTTAATTCGTAATGAAGCATCCCCCAGCTGAAAGCACGTCTTCCACGTCGTTTAAACCTCTGTTCACAATCACAGTGCATTCTCTTTCCAACTCCCCTGCGTCCCCCCCATCCCCATTCCCTATAAAATGCTTTTCATTGGCTTTCAAATCACATCAAGTTAATTTTATGGAAAACAATCCCTGTTTTATGAAACACACAAAAGAAATATAATTATTGCTGGGCAAAGGATGAAAGAGAATTGCAAGTAAGCTGAACACAATGCTGGCCATAGTTTTTGGGCACTGATGCTGGGAAGATTCTGGCCACCTAAGCAAAAAAAAAAAATCACTAATTGTAAATGGGAAGCTTTGTAATATAATTCCAAAATCAGAAGGAGAAAGCAACATCTGACTACCAAAATGCACCCCTGGATGCACAGCCCAGAAGGCCAGTCGCATTCTGGGCTGTATCAAAAAGAAGTGTGGCCAGTAGGTTGAGGAGGTGATTGTCACTGGTGAGATCTCACCTGGAGTACTGCATCCAGTCTGGCATCCTCAGCACAAGAAGGAGATGAGTGTATTGGAAAAGGTTCAGAGGCTGTCACAAAGGTGAATGGGTACTTGAGCACCTTTGTTGTGAGGACAGGCTGAGAGAATCATAGAATGGTTAGGGCTGGAAGGGGCCTCCAAAGGACATCTAATTCAACCCCACTGCAGTGAGCAGGGATACCCTCAACTAGACCAGGCAGTTCAGAGCCTTGTCCAACCTTGCTTTGAATATCTCCAGGGATGGGGCCTCAAACATCTCCCTGGGGAGCCTATTCCACTGATCCACCACCCTCAAGGTAAAGTACTTCTTCCTGATATCCAGTCTAAATCTACTCTTCTCTAATTTAAACCCATTACACCTTGTCCTTTCACTACAGGCCCTTGTAAACAGCCCCTCTCCAGCCTTTCTGTAGGCCCCCTTCAGGTACTGGAAGGTAAGATCTCCCTGGAGCCTTCTCTTCTCCAGGCTGAACAACCCCAGCTCATTCAGCCTGTCCTCATAAGAGAGGTGTTTCAGACCTCTGATCATTTTTGTTGCCCTCCTCTGGATCCTTTCCATCAGGTCCATGTCTTTCCTATGTTGAAGGAAATTTAGGCAGTGACTGTTTTTTGGGAGAAAAAATGGAAGCCTTTGATGGCTAAATCAAAGACTTTTCTGAGATGCTTTCTATTCTGATTGAGCTGAATTTTCATTTTTAATAAATACTTTTGAAAGGGAAAACGTTTCCCAAAACAGTCTAAGACAATGACAATTTAGGCTGATGAAAGTACATCTCAGTGGAGAAATATGCATGCACTGGGACAAGTGACCTCACATTCAGAATATGCATGTAAGAATGAGCTGCCCATGTGAGTGAGTGAGGCTCACTGTAAGTTCTTGTCTGGCGGTATCACTGACAACCCGTGTAGATAGTGTTCCAGTGCTGATTACCTCCCTGTTCTTTCCTGGTATTGAGGGAGCTGCTCCTGAGGTATAAATCAAGGTGTTACCTGGCTGCCCTGTGGGGAAGAGGGAAGCACCTTTCTCTGAGCTCACCCACTTTATGGGTTATTACGTAGCAGTGTGCTTGCCTTCAGCTTATGGGCATCGGTTAAAAAAGGGGGTGTGGAAAACAAAATGTTCTCCTTTTTATCCATGTTCTCATCTGGGGAGTAGTTGAGAAAACAAATTAATAAGATTATTGTCACTGTTCCTGGAGTAAGGGCCAAGTAATGTTGGAGTAGCAGCAGCTTTATAATTTTTTTCTGGTCTTTCCTAGGAAACTTATGTGGTTAGTGTAGTAGCAAAAATGCTGCTCTCCAACCTATTCTCTTATTCTGGAGCTTATCTCTTCTCCACTTATCATTTCAGGTATTCATCTGACTTTACAAGTACGCTGCAGTCTATACGAAAGAAATGTAAACTGGATGATGTCCTATCAGATTCTCTTTTCCAGGAAGACTGGACTGCATTCCAAAACTCTGTCCGGTAAAGGGAATTTTTTTTTTTTCCGCTTGTCTCAGAACTGATTTTTGTGTCAAAGTTGAGAAGGAATTAGCTGGGGTTGGTTTACATGTGTTCTGAGTGCAAAAAGCAGGGCTGTGCTCACTTTGCTGTGGTGCTGCTGGTAGCATTGGTGTGAGTGACTGGATTTGGGGTTGCTCTCGCACAGTAAGTGCTGTGAGGCTGTCCACCCTGTCTGGGGCAAGGCTGCATGTCATATCACCTGAAATGATAGCACCTCTTAGGATTTTTCCTAGTGACACTGAGCTGGCTTTAACCATGATGACAAGAAGTAGACTGTGGAGGAGGCTGCTGGGCAAAAAAAAAAAAATGAGTATGTTATCCAAAGGCTGCAGAGCTGTTAAAGCCAAATTAACTCTAGACAGATGGGTCCCCTGTGGGCTGCGATGTGGTGATGGCTGTTTGTAGTGACGTGATGCGTGTCTGAGATGGGTTGTCTGGGGGGGATCTGGCATTATCTGCCTCAAATCTCACATCGTCTGTTTTTGTTTTGTTCTTTCCCAGGATAATTACTACCTGTGGTGAGCTCCTTCGTCAGTGTGGAGACTTTGAGCAGCAGCTGGCCAACAGGTGAGCACTGCTGAGCTTTATTTATGAGCTGTCAGCTCAGGTACTGAGCTGGAAGGAAACAAATCCCAAGGTGCTTTTGTTGCATAGACCATGGAGGGAAGGCAGAGCTGCTGTGATTTTCCCCCTACTGCCCCTCCTCATCCTTTGAAGTGCCAGAGATGAGTCTTGGACTGTTCCACTCAGTCGTGTGCCCTGAGACAGTAACAGAGATCCTTTTTCTTGAATACCCAACAAATGGACTGGTCTGGCTGGGGTCAGGAAGGAATTTTCCATCAGATCAAATTGGCCAGATTCTCACCCCCCCTTGTGACACGGGGCATGAATCATTTGCTGAAATGAATCTAGGTGTGCCTTAACCGACCGATTCCTTGTAATTTGAGGAGCACCAAGCACAGGCAGCCGCAGATCTTCTGTTGCTTGTAAGAGGTGCCCTGTTCAGCCTCCTGTATGTTTAATTAGTTGGGCTTGAGTGCCTGATGTTGTGTAGGACACAGCAGCCTACAGTGCACAGGAGACTGGGTTTGTTCCATATCTGTTAGACCTTTTGAGAGAACAATCCTCTCTTTTTCTTCTTGATAATTTTGCAGGTTTTGAGTTGCACAGTAGTTGTGAGAGATGGCTGTAATTAGTATCTGCCACCAATGAGTACTCTCCCAAGTAACATGAAGTGACTTTGTGTACTTGTTTTCAGGATTTTATCAACTGCTGGGAAGTACGTCTCGGACTGCTACAGCCCTTGTAGTTTTTCTGGCTTTCAGGATACCAGTTCTGTAGAAAAGAAGCGCTCTGTGAAGAATCCCTGGCAGGAGTACAATTTTCTTTTGAAGGAAAATCCCTCTGAGTATGCCAGCCTCATGGAAACGCTTTACACTCTGAAGGTAGCTTTGGTGCCTGGGAGAAACTCCCTCTATCACAGGAAGCTGTTGAGCCCATGTTCGATAGATGAGACCTGGATTCCCCTTACAGCCCAATTACCTTTCATCTGGAGCTGCATCCCTTTGATGGGCTGTGTTCCAGGTCTTCCACAGAGGCACCGTTTGATCTGCTGAGAGATGGAGTGTCCAAACCCAGGAAGCCTGGGCTCATTCCATCTCTCCCCAGATCCTGGCTGTGTTTTGTAGACATGCCCTTATCAGGTCAGTTGAGTGAGATTTTTGTCACAGAACACATGGGAAAGGATATTCTGGAGCCGTCTCAAATACTGGGTCTCACATACTGGCTTATCAAGACTTTCTTTGCCACTTACACTCTGCTGCCCTATCAGTTCCAAAATATAATTCTGTAGGACCATCCATGCATGCATCTGTGACCAGGGTAGAACAGCTCTAGTTATCATCTTGTGAATCTAAGTTATGTTTGCCATTGTCGGTCACATGTAGCAGTAAAGACAAGGTTATGAGTTCTATCTCTCATTGCCTCAGAACATTTTGATTTCTTTTGCACTTAATTTACTCGCAACTTGTGCAGCTCAGATTTCAGTGTGAAATGTTTGACTTTATACTTTTGCTAAATTGTCAACTTTCATAGGCAGCCTTCAGGTAAAACTTCTGCTTAATTTCATGCAGGGAATCGGTTAATTGTGCTCTATGAGGAGAAGGCAGTTTTGCCATCTTCTCTGTGGGTTTCTTGGTATCTAGCCTGCACCGGCGCCTGGCATGGGCAAAATGTGATGCTGGTTCTTTGTCCCATGTCTCAGGGAGCAGTGTGCAGTTTCTGTCCTGAATATCTGGTTGGAATAGGACATTCCGAAGGAAATAAGCTGTGGAATTGCAGAGGAAAGCTCTTTTGTATTAGGATGGCCTAATAAAGGCCTCTTTAAGAATGTTAGCTTCTGTGTGATCAGTTTAATGATGGCCGTATGTAAACACTTGTCTGTCTCCATGTGTTAGGAAAAGGGCACCAGTAACCACAACCTCTTGTCTTCATCGCGATCGGCCCTCAGCCGCCTCAACCAGCTGGCACACCACTTGGCTTTTGATTCTGTTTTTCTTCGCATCAAACAGCAACTCTTACTCGTTCCGAAGATGGAGGTGAGTAATGGGTACCTCGAGCTGAGCTGAGCTGGCACAGTTTACCTGTGGGATCCCTCAGGGTGGAGGACAACCCAGCATTGCTTATCTTTCTCCTTTTCAGAATGTTTCCCTCTGGTATCATGTTTCTTCAATGAGCTACACTCAATAAATATCTCCCTTCACCTGCAGCATTCACAACAGACAGCTGTGTTTGCAAGCTCTGGTGTTTGTTTGAGATGTCTATTTTCTAACCTGCGTGAGTGTGTATTTCCCACAGGGAGCTGTGTGGCCAGGGGGTGTATGTTTGGGGCCAAGGGAGGACAAAGGAAACAGTTTTCTTACCATCTGTGTTCAGCTTTGTAGAAATCCTTGAGTAGTCACAGTTTGTGTGACTGGGTGATCGCTTCTTAGAATACTGATTGATTTCATGCTCAAGAAAGTTGTGGATTCATTCTGTACTTTTTGCCTGGCAGGGTTGGTGTTCTGGTGGCCTTGGTGAAACCCTGACAGAAGACCTGCCAAACTTCAGCCTGACTCCACTGGAATATATCAGCAATGTAAGAGTGTGCATGTTAGTGGGAACCCAGTGATGGGGGAATATCTGCTATGTTTCCCCATGTATGATCCCATTATTTGTTAGAATTGTTGTATGATGGTGATTGATGCTCTCAGTGGTCTAGCCTTCATGAGCTGGGTTCTGCCATCCTCTGTAGCTTTTATGAATTCCGTGTGAAGTTGTGGAGTAGCAAAAGAATTATGAGAGCACAAGGAGCAGGTGTTGTATAGTGAGTTGCTGTGAAGCTTGGCTTTCAGCTTTCAGGTGGGGATTACTGAAGGTGACTTCTGTGTAGCAAAGTATTTGCTTCACGTTTGTTCAGTGACTCAGCTCTTTGTGCTTTTATTCTAGATTGGGCAATATATTATGTCGCTTCCTCTCCACCTTGAGCCATTTGTCACTCAAGACGATTCTGCTTTAGAACTGGCATTACATGCTGGAAAGCTGCCTTACCCCCCAGAACAAGGTAGGGTGAAAACAATGACTTGAAGCATTTTGGGGAAAGCTTTCACATTTTGACATTTGATGGATGTGAGGTGTTATGGGAACAAAGCTATCTGAGATCCATTTCCTATTGTCTAGTCATCCTGCTTCTTCCAAGAGTCCTGGCAATGCACAGGAGGAGCCTTTAAATAATAAGTAAAAGTTTTTCAGTTTTGTTTGAACCAGAAGCTTTAATTTGGTCCATTTAATTTTAGTGTCCCAGGCTTAGTGCCTGGTCTGAATTGTGTTTCCAAGCTGGAGCAGGTTTTCATGTCAGTGCACGGAGTGGGCTGTGAAGAGAACACTGCATCAACAATCTGAAAGACATCTCAGGTCAGCTGTGTGGCTTCTGCTCCTCTCTGCCTGTCTTTTGGAGAGCAGCTCATGCAACAGCTTGGACTGTTGGATAGCTTGCTGAAGGGGAGGGAGTCTCACTCCAGCTTTGCACTCCTGGCCTCTCCTGCTGCTGCTGCCCCAGTAGGGACCTTTCCATTCATTAGCCCCACAGAAAAGTATTTAGGTTTTTTCCCTTTTTTTTTCTGGCCTAGTTTATTTCAAAAACACGTTAAAGTGATTTAAATCAACTTTCCAAGAGGTTTACTAAGCAGCAGAGCTGGCAGGAGTGCACAGCAAGGCATAGGCAAAGAGGAAGCCTGTGAGCATGGTTAGAAGTGGCGAGTTGTGAGGTTGGCCAACCCTCTTCTATAACCTCCCGTCTACTGGAGAAAGTGCCCAGGCGTTGGTGGTTGTACAGCATGTTCTTGGTCCCAGGCAGCATGTAAGCTGGGATTGTTGCTACAGCTGCTGCCCAGAATGATCATCATGTGAGGCTTTCCAGCTCTAGACCCTAGGGAAATCTGGAGAGGATGTGCTGTAAACTAATTTCTGGTATAAAATACATGGCCCTCCATGGCCTTGATCAGAGCCACAGCCCCTTAGTTTGTAGCTAGAATGAGAGGAGTCCCTGAGCTCCTTTCTTAAGGAATAGATTATTGCTGTAAATATCAGTCCTTTATTTTCATTCCTTTCATGGCTTGTGGTACTAACTTACAGATGTTAGATGATACAAATGCATTGCTGTGTGGAGTCTTCTAAGGGCAGATGCAGTAACTGACAGATACTGAAGTGCTCAGTTAATTGGGGACACAGAAGGAGCCAAGATGGAATAGGTGGTGGGAAGGAGAGGACAACACAGAGTTTTCTGTTCTTTCATTCTCTTGTCAGAAATGGTGTTAATATTAGATTTTCCTGGATTTACAGAGAAAACTCCTGTTATACCCTGTGTGACATGCCAATGTGTGCCTGTCTGACACAGGTTAGGAGCCCACAGTCAGAAACTTCTCTGCTGCCTCTCTTGTTTTGGACATTTTTGGAAATTTCTTTACTTAAGGATCTGACCACATGCATATGTTCGAGTAACCACAGTCAGTTTCTTGCTCATTAAGACACAGTTCTGGAGTGACGATCCCTTCACTTGCATTCCTTTTTCATCCAGCTAAAAACATTAGAGCTCCACTGCTGTGTCCAGCTGGGTCACGTGTGATACCAGCCACAATGATGTCCCCCCCCCATGCTGAGGGAAGTGCAGAGGGTGGTGTGGACAGCTGTTGGCTGAGACAACTATGGCTCTTCAAAACCCCAGAATGCACCAAGGAGTTCTTTCTGCATGTCATTCCTTAATTTCTTGCAGCAAGCTGCCTTCTGGCTCTTGCTGATTCTTCAGGTGCCTGTTGTGTCATGAGTCCTGCTGTGGTTAACAGCAGGAGCTGCCTTGTGCTTCCCGGCAGGCTGGCAGTGCACTGTGATTTCCTGCAGTTAATCTCCTCTCTGTGTTTATTTCCACTGACAGAGAAGTGTAGAGCTTGGTATTTATTTTCTGTAGCCTTCTGAGAATACACTCTTCAGTTCAGGTTTTTGCCTTAGTCATCTCAAAAGCACTTGCATGTTTAATAGCATGTTAATTTTCTAAACGCCGACGAACACAAAATGCCTGGAGGACTTGAAAAAAACCCTGAGAATCCTCAGCAATGCAGTAGCTTGTAAACCACTCCTGGAAGATGATCATATAGAGCATGCCAGGCAGTGCCTCTGATCCCAGCCTGGCCACCTGTCAGCACTTCAGCAGTGACTTCTCTGGAGAAGTAACAGAGGAAAGAGGAGTGTTTGGAGTCTTTGAGCTAAGGTCTGGTGTTGGGTTATGCCAGGGAGGATACAGATCTACTCCCAAACCAGCTGGTAAACTCTGAATACCTTCATGTCCTGTTGAAGGAACAGTTACCCGTTTATGGGTCCCATCTTGTTAGGGAACCAGCAGATGCAGGTGAGTGACACTGCCGGGAGCTAACGAGAGTTTTCTGTGCAGGAGATGAGTTACCAGAGTTGGACAACATGGCAGACTACTGGCTGGGCTCCATCGCCAGAGCCACCATGCAGACCTACTGCGAAGTCATCCTGCAGATTCCAGAGCTCACCGCGCACTCCACAAAGCAGCTGGCCACAGACATCGGTAAGCTCGACGCATGCATCATCCTCACTGCTCTGGCACACCAGTATCTGCCGTAGAGGGGACACTCAGCATGTGCCAAGCATGGTGGGAAGGGCTCCAGTGGATTACGAAGGGGGCAGCTGTTGATTTCTTCCATTCGCTTGGTAGCTGACGTAGGGAAGATCAGATAAAGGCCACCTAAAAGTTGTGGAGCACTTGAGCAGCATCCTCTTTTAAGAGAACCTATGGGGTCAGCTCCCCTGCTGTGGTTCATTTACTGCCTGCTGCTCTGAAGGCTCTGGGGGACTAAATTACTTTCAACATGAGAAATTTTAAGCAGCAAAGCGGGGGTTTGTTGGCACATGTCTATTTCTGACATGCTATGCAGTGACTGAGGGAGGACTGATGGAAGGTGTTGGGGAAGGTGTTTCTGCAGGATGTGGAAATGGGTTTTCTTATCTGAAGCCAGTGAAAGTGTTGCCTCAAGACCACCACAAATGTTGTGAACACCAGTTAGTCCTTTCATTGCTGTAAATAGTGGGTTAAGGCTAGTTGCTTCACATCCTCCCTGCCATCCTGGATTCCTCAGCTGACTGTGGCTCAGTGAGCTGGTTCTCCCTCCTACCTGATGGCTGTTCACCTCTGCAGAGCTTCCTGGCTTTGTTCAAAGACAAAGAGCTTTCAAAGTGAGATTGTGATCCTGCATCTGTGACCATGGGGACTGACCACCCTGACGGTGTCCTCTGCAGATACTGAAACATTGCAGAATCCATCTCAGTCTTCTGAACAAACAGCCAGTTATCTGAACTAGTGTACAGGAAGCCAAAAATTGTACCAGTCAGTTGCATCATATCCCAAACACTGCTGTTCTCTGTGGATTTGAGCTCACAGTGATAAAACTCCAGGTGTCATGAAGAATGAAGAATAACTTTCATTTGTACAGTATCTGTTCCTTCCTCAGAAGCGTGTTTATCCTTCATCTTACAGATTATCTCATAAACGTGATGGATGCCCTTGGCCTTCAGCCATCAAGGACACTGCAGAACATCGTAACACTGCTGAAGGCCAAGTCAGAGGACTATCGCCAGGCTGCAAAGAGCATGCCCCGCCGAATGGCCAGCAGCATTGCAGCCATGAGGGGCCTAGAGTGTTAGCTGTGGAAGCCCTGCTGCTGCACACCTGTCAAGGGATGGACTGCTCTCTCTGCAAGGAAAAGGAAAACACCTTGGGACTAGGGGAATTTATTTCTGAATATCTTTTAATAAATGCCTTTGTCTAGAAAAAGCTTCTTCCATTTACCCATCTTTAGAAACAAGGGAAGATGTCCTGCAGCCAAACTCGCCCAAAACTCTCTGGATGACCTTGAGTGGGCAGCGCCGTGCTGGCTTCTGACTAGGAATGTTCTGTGGTTGCTGGAGAGTTTGTGCTTCGTGGCGGTGAGATGACTGGCTTTTTCAGAAAATTTAATCTCTTCTGAATCTCAAATTATGGGGTAGGTGCAACAAAGATCGACTGATTGGAAGCTCCTCTACCTGGAGGCAATTGTCATTGCTCAAGTCTGTCATTATTCATAAAGTCACGAAGACAGACTCATCAATTAGTAGATGAGGCACAACCAAGCTCGACCCTGAGAGGAAAACTGGTTTGGTAGGTTGCTTCTGGGGCGATTAATGTATTCTGCTGAAAGCTATGAAGTTTATAAGAAGTTTAATGAAAGTGTTGCTTTCTCGTAAAATTTATTAAATCTTCGTTTATCGATCTTTGTAGAACAGGCTGTCCAGCCTAAGCCTGCTTGCTTAGGAGGAACTGGACAGAAACAAAGAGGTCCCAGAATTGGGCTTCCAGTTGCATGAGACTGCTGGATAAAACTGACACCCTGAACTATTCTGATTTGGAGGGGAAAAAAAAGCTTTTTCCCCTCATCGGTGTCTACCTCTGCACTTTTCTCCTTTTTACCACCAGATGCCATGGGGGAATAATTATTTCCTGGTGTCTATGTCTTTGACTCTTCTCTCCTTGACTAGGTTCAGGCTGCCCTAATCTCTGTTTAGCCCAATCCACAAATCTTTGCTGTCTCTGCAGAAAGATGTAGGGGTTTTTTTTATCTCTCCTCTAGCAGCCTCAGCCTTTGGGCAACTATCCCTTCTTGTCTTCTTCTTGGGATTTGTAAGCCCCGTGTGTTCTTCCCTGGGTGGCTGTGCTTGGCTGCCTCTCATCTGGCCAGTCCTGTGCCTGGTTTTGTCAAAACATCTTCCCTGTGCTTTGTAGGACATGTAATGGGTCCATACAGGCTTATATGGAAATAGCTGCCCAGGGAGGGGGTGGAATCGCTATCCCTGGCAGGTTCAAAAACTGTGTAGATGTGGCACTTCAGCACATGGTTTAGTGGTCATGATAATGTTTAGTTCAATGATCTGGAATGTCGTTTCCAACCTTAATGATTCTGATTCCATATTTACTAGCAGTGTGCTTTTTTCGAGTGTGTTTTTGGTACTCTCAACTGGACTTTGTGACGTTTTACTGCCAAAACTGCAGTTTAAGGTAGGTGAGAAGAGCACCTTTGTGGAGGCTGGGGTGTTTCTCTTGCATAGACATGAACAGCCCTGCCCAACTACAGCCCCAGCATTTCCCACCCCTGGGCAGCAAACGCAGACAGGGTGCCTGTGGGCTCCAGGAGCAGCAGATGGATTTCTTGTGCTCTGCTTCCATTGCAGTTGTTCAGGGGCAGAAATGCTGATGGGTTTTGTGAACTTTTGCACCTACAAAATTTCGGAGCAGGGAAGTAACGTGTTCTGGAATGTTTGGTGCTTTTTCCTCAGCAGGCTTTCCAATTAGATGTTTACTGCAATTAGATGTTTACTCCAGTTACATGTTTAGATGTTAGTTACTTCAGTTAGATGTTTACTCCATGTTTACTTCAATTCTATTGTTTACCTGGAGGTTCTTCCCCAATACTCTGCACTAATGAGACCACATCTGGAGTATTGTGTTCAGTACTAGTCTCTCCAGTTTAGGAGGGACAGGGAAATACTAGAGAGAGAGTCCAATAGAGTCTACAGAGATGATGAAGGGACTGGAACATCTCTCTTATGAGGAAAGGCTGAGAGCCCTGGGGCTGTTTAGCCTGTAAAAGAGAGGCCTGAGAAGGAGGGGTGTTAAGTAGAAGGGCCCAGTCTCTTCTCAGTGGTGCCCTGTGGTAGGATGAGAGGTAATGGTAACAAGGTGAAACATGAGAAGTTCCACCTCAACATGAGGAAAATCTTCTTCACTGTGAGAGTGATTGTAGCCTGGAACAGGCTGCCCAGAGAGGTTGTGGAGTCTCCTTCTCTGGAGACTTTGAGAACCTGTCTGTATCTGTTCCTATGTGGCCTACCCTGGGTGACCCTGTGCTGGCAGGGAAGTTGGATTTGATCTTTTGAGTTGGAAACTTGCTGCTGTCTGGAGTTGGGACTTATCAGGTGGGTTGTTTGGCTGTAATCTGTGAAGCCTTTCCCCTGGTGAGCTCCGTGCCCAGTCCCATGCAGCGCTCAGCTTAGTCTTCCACTGGCTGTGCTGCTGCTGCAAGAAAAAACCCTTCCTACACGTACGTGGTCTACAATCTGTGCATTCGGGGGAGAGAGCTGAGCTGTTGCAGAGCTGAAGTAAAGTATGAGACACTTCCCACTTTTATTAGTTGTCAGACGCGCTCTATAAACCAGCAGTGACTGGAATAGTAAACTGGACATGTTCTGCCAGAGAACACGCTGTTCCCATTTCCCCATGGCATGAGATAGGTGCATCTCATCGTGTTTGCTTCTCCCATCCTGTCAGTGGAAAGTGAGGATTTTTGAGGCTGTTCCTCTCCCGCTGCTGTTGCATTTCACAGGGCAAATGGCCCTGGGCAGGTGCTCAGGTTGGGGGTGAAGGAGTGAAGAGCAGGAAGATGCTGGCTGCCCTGGCAGCTCTAGTTGGCTGCCAGGAGGGTGAACCCAGGGAAGGGCTGCTCCACACTTTCCCTCAGTGCAGGATTTCCCATTGCATCGGTTTCTAGGTACTTTTGGAACAAAAGTCACATGCTTGTGTTTCCTCACTTAAGTCCTTTGGTGAGGGAGGTTCCCAGCCCTGTGGGGGCCACCAGCCCTCATGACGGGGTGAGTTCAGAACAAGCCAGTGCCACCAGCCTCTTGCCAGGGCTGAGCTGCACTTGCTGCCAATGGGAAACTCAAAGGCAACTTTTTAATTATTTATTGCCCAGAGCGGTTCTGCTCAAGGGCCTGTCACTTCCTCTCTGCACCAGCACCTTTCTGGAGGCTGGAATGCTTCTCTTGCACACTCTTGAACAGCCCTGCCCACCTGTGGCCCCAGCGTTACCCACCTCTAGGCAGCAAACACAGACAGGGTGCCCTTGGGCTCTAGGATGAGCAGATGGATTTCTTGTGCTCTGTTTCCATTGCAGTTGTTCAGCGACAGAAATGCTGTGACCTCAGAAGGTAAAAGTAGCATGGGACCCACCCATAGTGCAGCCTGCAGCCTGCAGCACACCCTGTGCTGTGTCTCAGCATGCACCCGGCCATGACCTCACACCCACCATCTGCACATCTTGGTCTCTCCTGGGCACCTCAGTGTGGAGACCTTTTTGTGGCCTTTCAGTACTTAGAGGTGGCCATCAGAAAGATGTGGACAGACTGTTGAGCAGGGCCTGTTGGGACAGGAAAAGGCATGATCATTTTAAATTAAAAGGGAGATTTAGACCACAGAGAAGGAGAAATTGTTGATGCCAAGGGTGGTGAGACTTTGGCCAAGGTTGCCCAGGGAAATGGTCGCTGCCCTATCCTTGGAACCATTCCAGGTGAGGTTGGTCATGGCTCTGAGCAACCTGCTGTAGTTGCAGATGTCCCTGCTCCCTGCAGGGGGTTGGACCAGATGAGCTTTTAAGGTCCTTCCAACGCAAACCAGCCTATGATTCTGATATTAAAGGCACAGCCTGACACCAGCTCTGAGGTTTGTTAGAGGGTTTGTTACAGGGTTTATTATTAGAGCTTCTTCACAGTAAGCAGACGGGGAGGGGAGTTCCTTCCTAATTTTGCTAGAGAATAGAAGATGTCTCAGCAAGGGACAGAGTACAGCGACGGCAACTGGCCATTGGTGGCCAGTGGGAGGTGACAGGACGTGCCGTTCACTCGGTTTCCATGTCGCTGTCGAGACCGAGCGCATCGAGGGGCTGCACGTGCAGTGAGTCGTAGTTGGGGGGGGGGGGGC
>JANHGL010018336.1:0-25410 GCA_024611195.1 Ceyx melanurus
GCAGCCTGGGCTAGTTGAGGGTGTCCCTGCTCCCTGCAGGGGGCTGCACTAGGTGACCTTTGGAGGTCCCTTCCAGCCCTAACCATTCTGTGATCTACAAAGAGACACTAGTACAAGTTAATTTTTTTAAATCTTAAAAATCAGACACCCAGCAGCAGTATTAAAAGTATTCTGCAAGCTGAGTCACAACTACCACTGAGAACAAAGATTCCAAAGAAATTACTCCATCATCCTAAAA
This sequence comes from Ceyx melanurus, assembly GCA_024611195.1. Classification (NCBI taxonomy): domain Eukaryota; kingdom Metazoa; phylum Chordata; class Aves; order Coraciiformes; family Alcedinidae; genus Ceyx; species Ceyx melanurus. The sequence goes on from JANHGL010018336.1 coordinate 239, forward strand.
GCAGCTTAATGACAGCCCAACAGCTGTCCATCCTCTTTCTGATTTTGTAGGAACTGGTACTTGCCCCCAAAAGTAATTGTGTTTGGGTTGTGCAGTCACCAAATGATCACAGCCAGCCATGTAGCTATCTTCTTGCTTGCTTGCAATCTAAAAATATGAGTGTGAGCTTATTTCCAAGCAGGAATTAACATATGCAAGAGATTAAAAGGATAAATCTTAACTCTTCACTGTGGAGGTGTTCTTGAATTTCACTCGGTCACTGTTCTTTCAACAATAGTATGACAAGAACATTGCAACTCTGATTCATGAAACTTAAGAGTGCTACAGAGTAAAGCTTGACCAAAGCCTCCCTGATGTCATTTCCTAGGAAATGCTGACTCAGCCACAGCTTTGGCAGCATTCTGATAAGTATTATTACCATAACAATAGCAAATACCAATTGGAGACACTGTCTGACCAGGGAAATTATCATGGGGCAGAACATCCCCACAGTAATGAACAATAATATTTTAACTCTGCTCTTTACAAAAACAAGCACTTCCAACTGTTACTAGCTATTTCCAAAACATTTCTTAGTGTAATAAATGGTTTGTGCTATTTGCACAAGTAAATCTTTTTATAATCCATCACCTTCTTTAGTTAAGTTTTTCTTTAGTTCTGACATACATAATGAGAAGTCAACACTGACATTTGTGAAAAATTGAATAAATTTAGACTGAACCACAGTCCTCATATTAAGAAGTGTATGAATGTAGTATGTTGACACCTAGAAGAGATATCAAAAAATTATGGTAAAGGAGGAAAGCGCTGTTTACAGACCTCAAATGTAAAAACCTCCATACCCAGTGCTCTCTTGATTTGAATCTCTAGTGAGATTCAAAACCATATTTCCCTTCCAGGATATCTAACCCTATACCAAGGACTAATTATGTGCTCTACCTTTATCTGGGAACTACAGAATCTAAAATGTATAAGCAGCCTCTGGACTAGCAACTGGAGCATAAAGTTTTGTATTCCATGTGACTGTATGATTTGCTGGGATATATATATTCAAGTGTTTTTCTCAGATACAGTAAATACTGAAAGCTAACACAAATTAGCACAGCTTCAAAGAGCTGAGAGCTGACAGCAGCCATGTGACTGGGACTTCCTTTGGGAAGCAAATACCTACAGCCATGGCTGAGTGCTGGAGTTAGTAAGTCTGCTGTCACTTGCATAAAGGAGTAACTCCTACTCCATTTTCAGAGGCACACACTTAAAAGACAATTTCAGAGAAATTCTGTGATTCCCAGACCTGTTTTAACTGCACCCATTTCCCCTGTAGGAGTCCCACAGAAAATTAGATGCTGTAGGTCCCCAGAAATAGTTGCATATTTATGATGAAGTCAAAAGAATAAAAAAATATGCCTTCACACAGCTCTGACTCTTCACCTTGAGTTAACTACTTGCCTTATTAAAATAAGGTTTGAACTAGTAACTTTGCTCATGATTGTTCTTACCTTATGTAAAAGATTAAATACCAAATCTGTCAGAGAGTAAGAATGTCACTGTTAATATTGTCAGGGATGTGCCAGAAAATAGCACAGTATCTAAAAGGTGGGTACATGCTTCCTACATGTATGTAGGATGTATGTTGTATCCTACAACAGTGCTTTCTGGCTCTTATGTTTTACTGCTTAATTACTCTTGTGGATTACACAGAAAGGAAATAACTTTACAAAAATGTAATTATGCCTCACATGTACTTGATGAAGTAATTTGCTGGTGGTTACCTGGCAGAAGCTGCCTATTTAATAGATAGAAATCTTCAACATTCAGAATTAAGGATGTGACTAAAGCCCAAATTTGCCTACAATGAATTTAGAAACTCTTTTCAGGGTGTCAGAGAGAATGACAAACACCAGCATAACTTCCCCCACCTCCCTTGCAAAAAAATAAAACCAAACCACAACAGGGAAAACAAAACCACCACAACTAACAAAAACAACCACCAAGACACAGAGAAAGATGCAGACGTCTCCTTTCCCTTATGACACTTGCACATAAAAACCTAGAGCTCAGCAGGCTCTGACACACCTCCAAGTCATAATTTACCTACCTAGTCATAGTCTCCCAGTACTGCCTTTATAAGGGCCATGGCAGCTTTCCTGAGCCAATCCAAGATAGTTTTTTTCTGCGTGGGAGACCAGCTGACCTCTTAATTTGCCTTGCTATTGTCATTGTAATCAAACAAGTCTGTCTATCCTGCAAAGCAAAGGTAGAAAAAGTTGGAAAGCCTGGCAATCACTAGAGCTGATTATTCTACTTAGCAGGTCTGTTCCAGGGCTGTAATAGCAGAATTACTTCCTCTATTGGACTTGAGGGGGTAGTTAGTTGGGTCCTGGAGAATAGATGCAGGTCTTTTTTCCATAATATTTAATGGAAAGAACATTCATCCTGAAGGAGATCCATTTTCTTAAAAAAAAATAAAAAAAAGATTTAGAACCTCATTAACAAAATCACCCAGGAAACACATAACCACAGGCCCAAGATTAAATTATTTGGACTATTTCTGAATGAGTAACAGACTAGAAAGAGGCTATTTCCATCAGCAACATTCAGATAGTCTACAAAGCCTTTACTTCGCTACAGTCAAAATACAATGGGATGTGATTTTAGAATCCTAATCTTTTCCCCTGGCATTCAGTGCCATGGCAAGGTCAGAAACCACTTTAGAAGCAGGCCAAGACACAGAATTTCCAGCCACTCTGTCTGCAAAAGGGTGGGTATTTTTAATAACAGTACTAAGAAAACTGAGACACTGGCAGTAATGCTTCCTGAAGGACACTGGCAATTACAGCCCACTGTCCTCTGGCAGGGATTAGCTTTGAGCAATTTCTGATATAATTAAGTAACGTGTCTCCAAAGATCAAAGCTAGCTATGATAGCAGGATGGGAGTTAGTATTAGCAACACCAAAAAGAAGAAATCCAAGCAAGGCAATTCTATTCAAGCACACAGAGGCAGATGCAGTGGTGGCTTGCACAGTATCAGTTTCTTTCCCAACCCAACAGAAGGATATATGACCCTTCACTAAACAGGCTCTTGAAAGAAACTATATTGAGCAATCCAATCCCTTCTTTAGCAGCACCACTCCAGCTTGGCTGGACTCACTAACCGTGACCCAGTAAAAATTCCTTCTTCAGAACCAAGCTGAGACTTACTGTTGCAAGATTCTGTGGTTTCTCAGCAAAACCACTTTAACTCTCCACAGAATAACAGAATGTTTTGTATCAGTGTCTCTTGTTTAAGCCAAAAGTGTAGTAAGTGTGTAAGTCACAATGGTTGCTGGCTGGCTGTCCCAGCTCACACACGATCCAGTGTTTGATAAGGACAGCAGAAGGCAGAATTAACTTCCCAGCAGTACCATGCTGTGGAGCCCTGTGTTCCTTTAGCTGGGAATCTTAAAATATTTATAGCAAAAAAATGCTTAATATGTTTTACAGCTGTCAGCTGGGGTAATAATCTCTACTTTTACAGAAAACTTCATTTCTACAAATTCTTTCTTTTTTTCCCACTCTGTCAGATTCCAGAGTATTCTGAGCTTTCAGTGTCATGCAAATTCACCCTGGTAGGAAAGCAGGCTGCATGGTTTAGTGCGGTTTACCTATAAAACTTCTAAAACTTCACTGTTGCAGAAGCTGTATCAGCATTACCACAAGAGCTAGAGTACAAAAAAGATTTCAGATAATCCTAGTACAAAGCACGCTGAGTTTCTTCCACTCTGTTCAGCTGATGTTGACCCAACTTGACCAGCACCACTGAAACTTGCTCATGCACCAATGCAGGCTGCACTGCCTGCTGCTTGCAATCCCACAGGGAAATTCCTGCTTCTTTTGGTGCCAACCTCTCACATGCCTAGCACTTTGTGTGAAGGTATTTGTAAATATGAGTATTTTCCAATATAATCTATCATCAGCTGTTATCATGAACAAGAACATGATTTTAATTTAATTTTAATTAAATTTAATTCTTAAATTTATTTTTTTTTATTCTTACTTTTTTTCAATAGTAGATTAAATGCTCCTGAAGTGGAAGGAAGCTGAGAGTCACGATTAGTGACTCAAGCCAGGTTAGGAGAGTACACCATTTATTCACAATCCATCAACAAACCTGATGAGTAATCTTGATACAGCCTCAACAATACCAAGTATTTTCTTTAGACGTGTGTGTAGCAGAAGAAATGTTAATGAAACATTATGCATAATGACAATTACAATAACAGGGTATCAAGTTGTGCAGTATCATATATCCCAAAGGCATGAAAATATTTTTCTTCTTTTTTTTTCATTTTAAGAAAAAAAACAGAGAGCAAGTTTAATTTGCATAAAATGTTCTCATTATATAGTGTATATACTCCCTCAACAGACCATGCACTGCCTTCACATTTGGTTGCTGAGTAAAATACATGCAGAATCATGGCCAGTAAACATCTAATTGCAAAAATTCTTAGGTTAAACCTCTAATTCTTTCACATTTAAAAAAAAAAAAATCAGAATTTTTATTCTGTGAAAAGGAACAGTATTAAACACTAACTTTTCGTGTCCACAGATGTTCTGGCTTAGATTAAAATTTAAGTAATCTGCAGTTATTCAAGAAGGGAATGGGATCATATCTACTTTTATTATGATCTCTGGATTTTTGATGGGGCTTTCAAACCCCATCTAACTCTTTTCTTATTCATGCATGACTGCTTATTTATGACTGCAAATCTGCTGAGAGGATAAATACACAACAAATACAGACCTCAACTTTTCAAAATTCACTTAACTCAAAAGTTTTTACTTTTTTTTTACCACCAGTAGGGAACTAACAGAAACTAACTTTGTATATAGCAAAGTTTTAAGACAGCAAATGTTACCAGTAGGATTTGCTCAGTTGTCTGCAGGTAATGCAGCTGCATGTGTGAGCTGGAATTAAAGGTGAGGACCATGTTAGAAGTCTCTGGGTGCATTCACAGTAGCTTTGTTGTTTGTATTACTCATTTTGAAGCAATTATCCCCATCATTTCCAACTGCACATACCTGTGGCACCACAGAATTCCCTCAAACTGGATTCCTCCATATGAAGATAAAGCAGAGGAGCCCTAGGAAGGTGTCTAAAGCACAACTGCTGCTGAAAATCCTCAGACTAGTCCAGAGTGACAGCGTCTGTGTGGACACCAGCAGCAAATATTCCCTCTACAGACCTGCTTCTAATTTCTAATGTACAATTAAATGGAGCCTAGGCAATAAAAATGTTGCTGTAACTACATGTATAACCATTTTTCTTTCTCAAAGCCATTTTTTTCAATCTATCAAAGACTTTGTTAACATCCCAAGGAAGACAGAGGAAATATTCTGCAAGTACAAATGCAGTGTGACACACTCCAGTCTGGCACCTATCTGTCACTCACTCGGCTGCAATATTGGAAATCTGTCATATATTCTGGAGATTATTTCCAAAGATCTCCACAAGTCTGCTAACAGTTTCTGCAGGCATCTCAAGTTTTCATAGCTGGACTTGCTGCCTGTCAATGGGAGACAGTCTGATGCATTTCTGGCTTCCTTTGTACCTTGAATCATAAAGCAAAAATTAAGAGGAAGGAGACAGCAGGATAGCAAATGACCCTACCCAGCAAAACAACAGCATTCCCTGCTAATATCAATTGGGAAGTGAGCTGGAGGCCACTCCAATGCATAGGCATGTGGTGCACACCATGCATAAGGGGGATAATCCTATATTGAAGATACTAATTTTGCATTTTAATAATCCCTGTAATGTGACATAAACCGTATATACCTCAGTGAAGAACTTGGCTTGGTAATATTAAAACTGTAGTATAAATGAGATAAGCAACATTACAATGCAACTCACCCCCACACTTAGTGGCATTCATACTAGCTCCTTTACTTCACTGTGAAAAATCAAGTTTGTAAATCTCTATCTTGATACAACAGCATTGTTGAAATTTCAAATGTTTTCTTGGCTCAGTTTATCACCAAGACAACCTGAGAATAATTAATCAGGCCGGTAATGATTGGAATCTGCCAATCCAAGACAACAGCTAGGGTTTTTTGTAGATAAAGAAAAATCTCAGGTATTTCCTTCATGTTAGAGAATTCAGGACCACTTTTATGAATTGAACTTTAGGATGCCATTTGGGATTTTAGAAGGTCCAGTTTCATTACATCAGATTCTACAGAAGATCTCTTTTGCATCACTGAATCTCCATGAAATGTCAACTGACAACACTGAAGTGCTGGTGAAAGAGAAATCATTAAAGGTAACATTATTGATCAGTGTGTAATTGTCCCATTAAAATTCATGAAGTTACCAATGATTGTTTTTCTCTAATAAAAATATTTTTCTGGGTGAATATGTATTTGATATTATATAGGGAAATCTACAGGCAGGGTTTTTGTTTGGGCTGTTTTTTTTAAATGAGACAAGTATCACACTTCAGATCATCCAGTATTTCCATCTTTAAACAACTCACAAATAGTTCTTAAAAATCAAAGTATGAGTCTGTTTTAGTACTTGACTAAAACTTGGTTTAGAATTCTCTTCTTGCTATCATGGCAGAGGCAAAGATTTGTCACCTGACATATTATGACATCCATCAGCAGCATTCTATCTCCCAGCCCTTCTATTCCAGATGCCAGTAATGGATAATTTCAGCAATTATCAGACCTCTGGACTATGATTTCATCAATCATAGGACCTTTTTTCATTCTCTCCCTTTTAAACAAACATCTGGTTAAGGTTAGCAAGACTTTCTTGATACCCCTTGTGAAAAAAATATCAGGAAGATAAAACATAATAAAATTATCTTTATCTCTTTAACTGCTTAAATATGTAGCTGGGGGATATGTTTTGTTGGTCCAGTAATATAGACTGAGGACTTGTTGGGAAAATATCTTGTGTACAAAGGCATCAAAGGCATGTGTTCCATCAGAGTCTGACTTTCACACAGAAGGTGTGATACTGGCACCTACCCGGGGTTCTCCCCAGTAAAAAATCTGAGACATGTGCAAGATATGTGACTTAAAAGTGCTCAAGAAATCTCCAAAATCAGATGCAATGCTCTAGAGATCTTGATTTTTCTTCAAAGCATCTTATGCAACTTCTATTTTTGTTTCCTTACACTACAATACTTCTGAAACTTCTTAAGGAATTTCTAATTCAGGAGGGGGAAATGAAACGGATTTGATTATATTTATTGATAATCCTACAGCTACTGAGCTCTTTATGAAGAATTGTTAGAACTGTGTATCTACAGCAGCTGAAGCAGTAACTGGATGATCTTCAGGAGCATCTAATCAACCTCTTTCAATTCACAAGCCTGTTACTGCTCACTGAGGGCACGACAGTATCAGCAATGACTTCTAGTATGTGAGATTTTTAAAGAGTATTAGTGTGCTGTCTCAATCTCATGCTTTTTTCTTCCTAACTACTTGAAATCTGGCACATCATGGAGTATTATCTAAGTCAATCATTTTGTTCATTTAGCACTCAACTAATGAAAGGTCTGACACAGTCAAACAAGGAAGGGGAACAGAGGAGTTCCAAATGAGGAGCTGCTATTAACAGGGAAAGCCATATGTGCCTCCCAACTGAGACACGCTTCAAGCTGCAGTGTTTGAGGAAAGAAAAAGTTCTGGATGCCTTTGCAAATAACCAGGGGCTCCAGAGATTTATATCAAATGTAGATCTGGTACTCCTGATACATAGAGCTGCCCATCAAATGTGTGGGTAAATAACAGCAGGGTTTTCTGAGGGTTATGGGTAAAGAGAAAGAACAACAAAACCCTTGTGTGTTATTATGTCAGACCAGCACTAACCCAAGAGGGGAACCTGTCACATCTTTGAAGAAAGGTATTCTAAGATGTTATGATCACTGTTTATTTTTTCATACTTTTCCCAAAACATACTCAGGAGATGCTGTTACCTTTCCTGTTGTTTCAGTGGGGCTTTCCTTCCTCCTGCCCTTAAAAGTTACTCTCATTAGGCATTTTACCATCTCCTCACAGCAAAAAGAATATTTTAACTCCTATTCTCTCAGCTGGATTAAGAGACATGTCAACCCAGCCAAAAAAGTAAACACTACTAGAATATGGGGTAACAAGTTTTGTGTTACATAAACAGTTTTTGTATCAATACTCATTTGACGCCAAATGGCAAACTCAGGCTGATTCCAATGCCAGTCTAAACTATACAAACAGCATCAATCAGGCAAGCTTTATTGTATCTGCTTTTGTGGTGGCAGAATTATAGACCTTATTAAAATATGCAATAGAAATGCTCAGTGGAAGTATACAACACAAATACAAACTAAAATACCTAGTAATATACAGCAAAAGATACATCAATTTATAGTGTAAGTTAATGCAAATACAGCAAATGCTCTGTAACAGCACTGCTGAGAATATTCTGGCATCATATTGCTGTACTCTCTATAGTCCCATATCACACTATTACCTCTCAGGAATTTATGTTTGTTTAACCTTTCAAGTTGTCCTAACCGTGATAATGCCAAAAAGGAGTTTTTTCTCCCCTCTTAGCAAGAAATAAATATTTATTTCCTGCTTATCTATTTTATTATTAGTACTGGATTCTGTTCTCCTTTCCTATAGAAAATAAATGCTCTTACTTCTGCTTCCCCTGCTTTTATACAAGTTGCTTCCTTTAACTGGCAGTCTGTGCTTTGATGTGATAGATGAATGATAACAGAGATGAAGATGATCTTTTTTCCTTAACTAGATAATAGCCATGACTATATTATACTTCCTTTTGCTTCAGTTTCTGTCTTTGACCTGCCATCCTCAGTTCTTAGATGGAAGTACACTCCTACCCCTTAGTTCTTTTCCTTTGAATATGAGTGTAGCAGGTCTGATCCCCAAGCTTTCCTCTGTTAAGCATCCTCAAATTCCTCCTGATATTCCTGTGTCCTGGAGCTTCCTTAGCAGATCTTGGTAGGAATTTCAATTCTATTTTAAGCCATATTGTCTAACAAAAGAAGGCAAGACATTTTAAATCATCTTATCTAGAAATTAACCAATTTATATCAAAGAATACTTAAGACCATGTGCTTTTTGGCACCGGAAAGATCTAGGATGGAGCCAACAGGTCTGGTCTTTCTATTTTCTCACAAAGTATAATTCAACTTGACCAAATTGAGAGCAGAGGTAAACTTGTGTAAGCTTTTCCAAAGCAGCCCCCTCATAGTGCATAGTGATGGGTACCATTTCTGCAAAGCATTGAAGTTCTTACAAACACCTTTTCAAACTGATATCATTCTAGTGGCTCCTATAGATTTCCTGATACTGTGCACAAGTTCCAAACACACATCAAAGATTCTTAACTGTCACGATTCCCTTTGTTTTGCTTAAACCTAAACTAATCCTTGCAGTTAGAATGGCTTCTACCCACATCAACTTGCATTTCTCTGAGCTGAGCCATCTCCCCTTTTTCTGCCTCTGTGAGTTGCACCCTGCTTGCCCCTTCTAGGTGTGCAAGCACATATACGTGCACCTAGATACACATCTGCTATTTGGGCATTCTCTTACACGTGCTATACTGATTGAAGTATTAATTGTTCTAACAGTTAAATCCATATTACACTTCCTAGTGATGTCTGTAAACTGGTAATGTCAGACCAGTCATTATATATATATATATATATATATCAGAAATATAAACAGAAAAAAAAGTATCAAAAGACAGTCTTTCTTCTTAAATTCATTGATTGCCAGAAGCTAGAAAAATCAGTATGTTGCTGAAGTAATGAACAGACTGCTGTATTGCCCATGTAATGTAATCAAACATTGATTTATTTTTTTTAACATTCTAGAAGACTCACAATGCATTTTCAAGGTAGTAGCCATTCTTTTTCTTTTTCATCCTCTAACTTGCTATAACCAGAAGGCATAACAGACACCAGAGTTTAGAAAAAGACTGGAAACATCCTGAAATTTTCCTATGGGATTTTACATCAATCCATTCTTAGAGCAGGGGATGTGAACTGCAGCCCCCATGATCAGCTTCAGTAATACGGAGTATTTAGAACCAAGAATCTTAATTTTGTGCTTGAGGAAATTAGATTATTATTTCAATTAGGAGTCAAACCCACCTTAAGGATTTATCCTTTTAACTCTCACAGCCTTTATTTCAGTGTCACTTGGCTTCAGGTGTATCCAGTCATGCACACCTGCTGCTTGCACTTCACCCAGACAAGCCAATTCAGGCTGAGAAGCTGCAGAGCTGCAATCCTGAGCTCCATCCTGCCTGCCCACAGCAGCACAGACTCAGGCTGGACAGCCAAGACAAGAAAGCTACACTGCTTCCAAAGAGCATTTCTTCTCATCTGAGTCAAAGACTTGATCTTGCTGTATAGACATGTTCTGTTGGTGAAGGAATTTTACTTTTTTCAATGACAATACTAGGAAAATATATCATGTAAGCAGCTGTTTTAAGTAAATATCCTTGGAATAGCTTTTGCTAGAAGTTACCAGCTACAGTAGCTTGCTTAAGAGGCCTGACATTCTACAAGATGCCTGTGAAGTAGGCTTAGGCTGCAGCTGTAGAAGATGAAGAGTTGGAATTGAGGAGATAGATTCAGTTCTTGGCTGCATTACAGAGTTTTAAATTGTCTTTGGGAAATAACAATCATTCAAGCTGGGATTCAGCCCTGTAATGCATCATGTTGTGCTGGCTTCTAAGCTTTTTTCACGTCTTATTTTCTCCTTCCTCACATGTTCACATACTCATGTCAGTCATTTGGCATTTATATTATGTTGACATCTACACTTAGAAGTCTGAAGATTCTGACATCTCTCAGGTGACCCTTCACACATCCTCAGCACACAAAATTCTGACAGCATCTCAGAGTTGTGTCCAAGACCTTTCATGGTGTTTCTCCTAGTTCCAAGGCATCTATGTTCCTTTGCTGCTGCCCTTGAACTCCTTACTTTTGGTGATATCTGAATTATAATTACTCTAGCGTACCAGATTAGATCTGACATTCCTGAAGTAGAAAGCAAGCTTGAACAGCAGATGAGAGCACTGATTCCTTAGGGGCTTGTCTTGGCTGGTAGATTAGCAGGCAGTGAGAGACATGACATAACAAGTGCAGGATTTTTCCAGACAGGATTAGCATGGAGTGACTGTTAGGATAGGGACGACTGGCAGAAGCTGTAAATGACACTAGATTATGACTAAAAACAGGGCTGTGGATAGTTTGGGGAGTTAGAAAGGAAGCGATAGGGTTTTTTGAGTTCAGTGGAGGCAGGACCGGAAGAGGGAATATGACAGTACAGTGGATTTCTGTCCACACATGCATTAAGAGATGGAGATAAGCCCCTGAGGCAATCCAGTGCACTAGTGGCGCATGCCACCTAACAAGTGCTGCTGAAGAAATGCAAAGATCTTCTGCCAGCTCCAGCTTCCTACACTTCACATAGGAACACTATGACTTTTCTGTGATGTGCTTCTTGCTGAATATTTTAAAAGCCTCATATGGCTCAAGTTTTAGATGAGACAGGCTCTAAGTATTCTTTTGGCCACAGCCCAGGCTTAGTCTGTGACTCAGTCCATGTTACTTAGATGATTTCTGGCCTCTTCTCCTAGCCAGTCTATCTCAGTAAATGGCCATCACAGCCCCTTTCTTCTAAGAGATAAGATGAACACAACTGTAGTAAGAAAGACATACCAAGACTCAGTGAAGTTCAAGGAAACAATGCATTAATTACAAAAGAAATACACAACATGTTGAGGAGGGAGGAGGGCACAGTCAAGACCAAAGAATGTAAGTTGGTCAGCTGTCTCAGCTGTGGCAGTGTGATGGAAATGAGATGCAGGTGAGCACCATCTCTAAGCATGGAGTCAGTGTGTCCACCTCCTTGCTCTAACAAGTAAGTGTGATGCCAATCCATCTGGGCTGGTACCTGAAGTCCTTGATCTCTTGTGCATGTAACGGGCTGGTCACCTTCTCCTCTGTTTCCTCAGTTCTCTTCTCCTAATGCACCATTTAGCTGATGTCTCTGAGCCAGCTCTTTCTAACCCTGAACACTGGCTTGAATCCCAAACTGTGGACTGCTCAGCTGCAGAGGGCAAGGATCAGGACTGACTTACAGGAGTCAGAAGGAATAGAAAGGCTGAAGTCATGTCGCTGAGATTGTTTCTGTATTTAAATTTGAACTTGTTTTCAGTTCTAACCTCTTCCTAGTGGTTTGGACATGTTTCTGACTCTCACCATTGACAATGAGTGAACTTACTGTCAAGTCTGAACAGGGATATATAACCTACACACTTCCTCCACTGTCAGTTCTGAAACAAAAAAAAAGATCAGGCTGCCTAATATCAGGCTGCATAGTCACCATGCCATGCTATGAATACATGGCCCACATCCACACTGTCACATTGGGTGAGCCAAAAAAGCAATGTCTCATTGCTGGTAGTGCCCATCCTTTTCTTTCTGTAACAAGTTCTCTTATGGATCACTGGGCCTTGAAGTATTTCTTGAGAAGTGGTGATGGTAGGGTGACTCTGGGGTCTTTTTACAAAGGAGAGTTTTGACAGCTATGACAAAGGAGTGTATCTGTATGCAGAAGCAGGTAAAAGATAGAGGGTGAGGGGAGGGTAATGATTTAGAGATGTTCTGTGAATACCTTGCAGGCAGAATGATGCCTAAATGACAGGTGAACCTAGAAAGATTGATAGATTTCCATGACACTTGGGCTCTTTATCTTTGTTGTGCTGAAATTTCTCATCCGTAAAATGAGGATAATTATATTTTCTTCCTTTCACCCATTTTCTGTTTATAAACAGAATTGTCCTTCTTTGCTTACCCCTTCCTAACATTTCCATAGCAACTCACAATCCATATAGAAGCAACTGTATTTCTTTCAAAAAACACACAGGGAAGAAAAACACTATTTCTATGAAAATATTCATATATATATATATATATACACACACACACTTATTTCCATGGCTTAATTTCTCACAGGTTCAAACAACAACCCTTTAAAAATAACTCAGCTTGAAAAGCAAAATCCATCTGAACTGAGCTCTCTTCTTACTATAAAAAGGAGATGTCTATACCTTTGCTCAGCATCTCCATTCTCAGCAAATAGATGCTTGTAAGACTATTGAATGTTTTGTGGTGCAAGTCTATTAAATAAAATTAGGTATTTGCAAATGGCACAGTGCTAGTCCCATATGCAGCACAACAAAGCAAAGGTGACATCATTAAAATCAGAAGAGTTCTCTTGGTACAGGGCAAGTATGCAAAACCTGAATCAGCCCACTCTGTTGTTCACTAATTACAGTGATGACTGATGACATACTTTGGTTTGAAACCACATTTGTTTTGTGTTGCATAGTAATCACCAACATGAATCTCAATACCCAAAATATAGACTTTCCCTTAGTTATTCTCTCACTCCCATACTCTCCTTCATTTAGTCAATAGTAAATTATCTACTCATTGTTCATGCTATAAAATTTCAATGCAATGGTAAAATAACTGTGCTATTTTGTAGTCATTACAGATGGGTGCACCACATGCACAATATTCCATATGCTGACATAGAAGATATGTGGGAAGTTATTTCTTCATGAGGCCCACTGATTACGGTAGCCTGTCAGGAAGATTAGATGAGACCTCTATATCCATTGCTATATTCACTCCAGGTGTGCAGAGGAATTACCCCACTTAAAAAGATTGTCACTATCTATGTGTGTAATTGAGAGTTTTTCTGCCACTTAGGAGTGCACTGATAGCATTTGTAGTTCTTTTAACCATGTCTTTCTTTGCATGTCATTTCAAAGAAACCTGCATTATGTGAAACTTGAGATCAAAGACTCTTAGTTCTGAATATGATTAATAAAGGTGGGGTTTATTGTCCCAGAAAGGCCGCCTAATAAAGCAAGGTCCAAGAAAGTTTGATGGACCTTAATTTGCTCGGTTGGGCCTTATGACCTGACACAATGAACTTGCTGCTCGGCACAGAATTGCAGCTACAAAACTGTTTCTAAAAGTTGACAGACCTTAGAGGGCTTTATATTTACTTTTACTTACTTTGACAGCTTAGAATGGTGATGTGAGGAGGCTGCCAAGATTTTGTAGTGCAATTAAGTGACAAGCAAACTTTAAAGGGATTTAGAGTTAGGCTGTAAGTTGAAAACCAGGCTGATGTCTGGATTTATATTTGATTTCAATGGAATGCTTTCCTGTTTTCCTGCCCTTAAGCTCTGGCTTCTCCAGCAACAGACATTGAGAATAAGTCACAAAATCAAGGGACCTGCAGCAAAGCACACTAGCAAGAAAATGCTTTTCACAAGGCTTTGGAATTTTCCTTGCTATCTTTCTTTATTCTAGTATACAAACTGATGTATAGATTCTATCAGTCTTTAGCCTACTCAAGTATCAATTGCAGTGCATTGGCCCAAACAACAGATGAGTGTACCCAGAGGTTTTGGCAGTGCCCTAAAAGCCATATTTTCATTGTAATTGGTACATGAGCTAGCTATATCTATTTGAATACAGTCAATAAGTTAGATCAGCTCCAGGCATATTAATGACTACATTAGCACAGCTTTTGTTCCAAACATGCCTCAATGTGCTCTTACCATGTTTCTTTTTCCTTTGGTCCATTTAGCCTCATGTTCCCCTAGAGATATATGAAGAAAGTACACAGAATAACTTCCAAGGCTTCCTTTAGTGCAAGTAGCAGCTTTTTCATAGAAGAGCACCTCCCAGGTACTTGACCTTATTGACTCCAATTTTCACACTTTTCATTTCTTTCAGCTGTGTGTAACAATTGTATGAATACATATTATTAAAGAATTTAATATTTTTAACAAATTGTAAAACAAAAGCTTTTCCCTCTAGTGACTTTAAATTCTCCATGAGGCTTTGCATGAAAATCAGGCCATTGCACAAAAGATGTATAATTGCTACACTACTAACAATGGCAAAACTCCGAACACCACCACTGGAACCCAAAATCTACCTAAGGAAACCTAAGATGCCATCCTAGGACTAGCCAGACTTCTCAGAGGATGAAGACAAAAGGAAACAAAAGACTTTTAAGGAAGCATTAAAGCCCAAGAAGTTGAAAATTCAACACCTGCTCCTCTCAACTGCAAAATACTAAGCATCCATGTGCCTCCTTACAGATATGTCCCTGAAGCAGATGCCAACTGTTTTCTTATGATAGGGGCAACTGAGACTTTTACTGGCAGATCAAATGCACCTTTTAGCTTTAGATACTCTCCTTCAACAAGGCATAGCTTAAAAAGATTTGGCTTTGAACCAAGCAAGCTAATCCCTCATCTAAATGCAATGAGTAATAGACATAGAAGTAACAGGGAAAGCAGCATGAATTATTACAAAACAAAGTTTAGCCTCCACTGGTAAAAGTGAAGTGTTTTTTTGCAGCTGGTATTCTGGAAGTTTGAAAAAGCAGCCCCTCCACTAAGGAAAGGGACTGGAGGATTTACATTGACCACAAGCCTGACTGAAGGATGAAAAAGCCATCAAGTATTCTGAATGGCACTAATTAGCAAAGGAAAGCTCACATGGGGTGCAGCAGAGGGCCTGGCACAGTGCCTGGTGAACTCCAGGGTACAGAACTGCAGATCTCCCTCAAAGAAACTTTCATGCTTAGCACATAACATGAATCTGCCCCTTTAGCTTTTTAACCTGCTTTGAGAGCTAAGCTTTGTCAGTTACAACTCTAATTGGGTTAGAGAACTCCAGGCCAGCCTGCCTGTCCCCAGATGCAGTTATGGGATTGTTTCAAACTTGTCTTGGGCACATGTGTCAGCCCTATGTGCTGTGTGGCTCTTAAGCCATGATTGCATGGTGCTGTAACTGCATCTTGGAGATGGAAACCTGGAGTCCTTCACAACTGCAGTGCAGGACTGACCAAAATGAACCTAAAATGGCTATATTCAAAGGGAAGGGTATTTCTTTTCCTTCTCATGAGAGTTCCAAGAAGCTCAAACTTTTTATCTACGTAGTGTTTATAGAAGCCTGCTTTGAACTGCTCTTTCATACCTTAAATGTCACTACAGAAATTGCTTGGTTTCTACTTGCCCCTATATAGTAAACTAATCAAAGATTGGAGGAACTTCATCTTTATTTATTAGGCTCTTCTGATTTAAAGAGATTGTGAGTTCCATCACACATCTGGTGGCTGAAAGCCTAGCGAGGAGACCAGGAGCACTAACAGCCTGAAGTTGTTCCCTCCAGCACATCTGTCAGACAGCAGCTAGGGATTGAAGTGACCAACACAAGGTCCCTGGCAGCTGCTGCCAAAAAAAGCTCTTGCCAAACTCCGAATGCAGAGTTTTGTCACATGTTTATAGGCTATTTGCTAGTGTTCCCTCAGGCTGTGCTTAAGACCTTGCACTGGGAACGTGAAGGAAATAGTTTTCTGCAAAAACATCACACTTCCATGAAGGAGGAAGGTGGTTTGATTTGCTTTTTTTAGGATCATGGCTGTGAAAGACTAAAAGACCTTCCTTAGAGAACATCAGGGGAAAGAAAGGTGTCTCAATATATACTTTAAGGATGCATTAAATGGCATTCACACCCTTATGGACCACCAGTTGTCAATGGTAAACTTCCCTCTCCATGTCTCTTTCCCCTGTTCTACAGTAGGTTGGTGATGTATTTCCTACCTTGAAAAACAAGCTTCTCTAACAAAAAGGATGCTTTTGTTTGTTTGTTGGCTTGCTAGAAATCCTAGTGAACTGCCAGCTGCAGAAGAGGACAAAAGCACAACTGAAGAACACACAAATTAAACACCTGATGCCACGTGTGATTAAAGACTCGGGTGTATTTTAAGAGAAGAGCAGCCAGCTTCCCCGAGGGCAGCCTCTGGCTTCAGTTTCATGAGAAATACAGGGTACAGAAGTACCTGCTAGAGTCAACTCATTCTGAAAGGTTGCAGTTCAAAAAGGCAGGCAGCCATCCTGAGGCCAGATATCTGTTCTCCTTTGCTCCTTTCCCCAAAGGAGGGACAAAGTACAATGTTGAACATGTGAGTTCTACTTTCAAGATTGAAGACACTTACCATTCTTCTCACAGCAGCCATCAAGACAGCAGGACTTGAAGCCAGACTGTTGCAAAGAGAGTTTAACAGCCCCTGTACAATGCAATGAAAGCTTTTTTGGATTACTTTCATGTGATTTTTCTGAGGAGCAGGAAAATGTGAGAGTTCCTTTTCCTGATGGTGATCAAATGCTGCTTCCTGACATGAAAAATTTCCTCACTGTAAGCAATGAGTGCTCTGTCAATGTAAGCAAAGAGGAAAGTTACATACAGCACTTCCCACAGACTTTTTGCTGTATGTTAGGTTCAGCTTGAACAGTTACACAGTATATTCATTTTACTGGTAAGCTGATTCTATCAGAAAGCATGAGGTTTTATAGTCATTTTCATAGTTAAAAGTGAGAAACTCTCAACTGGTAATCATGACAAAACAGATACATAAAAAAGTTCATTTAGAAAGCTGTCTTTGTAGAAGAAAATTTGCTAAGAAAATCAGTCCTTAGGGTGAGCTTAGTTTAGACTGCATTGATCCTCAGAGGGAAAATTATTTTAGGTGAAAGACTATATTGAAAATCATGCTGTTCTCCATTTATGTGCTTAGTCTTTTCCTCTGCTAGTAGAAGAGTCTGAAAGATCTTAAAATGCACTGTAAAGGGTGAGAAAATTCATCTTGCTGTTCTCTGGGCATCACAAGATCCTGGAATATTTGCACAGAAAGGAAACTTGTCACACTCTGGACTACATCACTGGCATATTGTTGCTCTCTGGCCCTACTCCTGGAGCATCATAGATTACAAAGCAATATTCTAACAGTTGTCATGATGATGCTAAATTGTGTGGCATGTCCCACATGTCCCCTCACCTACACTGTGTAGAGTTGAAATCTTGGCTTAAGGAAATGGCAGCTCACCTGAAGACACTGACATCTGGTTTTCAACCCAGGATACTGCCACAGACTCAGCTGAAGGGAGGAAGATGCTGAATGCCTGGCAGAGTTTGCTCCATGGCTACAAAACATATTGATGCTTCCATCCTTAAAGAAGCAGCATGAGTTCTGTCACCACCATCATGCAACACCATTCTAACTTACAAAGAAAAGACCATTTAAACTCCATAAAACAAAAGAACCATCAAACTGATTGCACTAGGGGAAGTTCCCAGTGCTGTCACGTTTCCCCACTGTCCTTTCAATCATACATTTATTCTGTTTTCTCTAAAGCTGGTAGATGGATTTTCACAGTTAATTGGGCCTGAAATTATTAATTTTTTTTTGACAATTGATTGAGTGCAAACCTGGGAACACAAATGTGAAATGCAGAGCAGAGGGCATTGAAAAACACAGCCCCGTGGGTCAGCCATTCTGCTGGCTGTGGTTCAGAGATGTTTGAAACCCATCCACTCTTCAGCAGCATAAAAGAGCCATTTTCTACCCAGTTACCAGGAACAGAAACAGTCAACAGCAGTGGCTATGGGGAGCTACAAAGCCTTGTATAGCCAAGGTCACAGTCTGAGCAAATGGTTCAGCTCAGCTCCAACAGAGAGATGCTGTTGGTAAGCACCCCTGGCACAAAAGCACATAAACTGGTGTGTACTGGTGGCAGGGGGATGAGGGCAACGATGAGCAGACTGGAGCCTCTACAGCATCAGCCAAAGTGCAATATGTGTGGCTCAAGGGTATCTTTTGAGCATTCCTGAGAAATGTGCAACTGTAATAGTAAGCCTTGGGATATTCCAAAGCTGTACCATCCTCAGAGAGGCCCAAAATATTGAGCAGGTCCTTTATATCTGATTTCAGAAATTATCATTGTTTTCTTAATCCTCAGTTCTTCTGAGGCATCTGCAAAATGGAAATGGAACAGTAAAAGGCACAACCAGCCAGAAAAAGCTGTTTAGAAAATGGTTGAAAGATTTGAACCATCACAGTGCCCAAGTATTATTGTGTGCACTGGGGGGGAGACCTTAATTAGTTCCTAAAACAATGTCTACTGACGCCATGCATTGTTAAACATTTATTTTCTCCCTTCTCATACCTGCTCTTTTAGTAGAGGGTAAACTCTAAACCTGTACTGCAGTTTATAAAGCACTATTACATCCCTTAAAATGCCAAGTGTTAAACATGCATCATATCTTTTCCAATGCTCCTCAAGTATTCAGAAGAATAAGGTATTTATGGTTCTGACACTAAAACTGCCCCTGATATCTGACCCTAATGCAGGGAGTTCATTACACCAAGGCACAGTTTAGGCCACTGCCTTCCAATATGTGAAAGCAAACACAAATTTTACCACCCAGCAGGAAAGTTAGTATAAATATATGATAGAAGTGTTTATGGGAAGAAAACATTAATGGAAATTAAATTAAGAAATCCCCTCAGTATCAGAATCACACCAAAATATATTTTAGAAAATAAATCTTATTCTACTTTTAAAAAACTAATTGCATTTGTGAGATACTCACTTAAAATAGAAATGATGGTCTCTCACAGTTAAATTTGTTTTCCAAAGGTGTGAATTTTCTTTCAGTGAGGGAAAAGCTCTAATACTGGAAGATGGACCAGAAATTTTATCTGAAGTTCAAAGGTTTGGGTTTTTTTTCCTCATGCACCAAATGTTAGCTTCACTCAGATAAGAGGAGGAAGGATTTACTGGTTATTTTTACTTTCAAAATAGGTATTGATGAGTAGATAGTAATTTTTTACAAATTACTACTTAATGCATTTCACAAGGACTACATTGCCTTTACCTTCTAGTGTTCTAGTAAGTAAAAAAAACAAAACAAACTAAACCAGATTGTAAGCAAGGTCAGTGAACAAAAATTGTAAGCACGTTAACAACTTTTATCACATTTAGAATTCACAAGAAGTTCACAATATGAAAAAGATGCTTAAGTTCCAGCAATAACATCTAAGAATTGTTATCTAAATGACATCTACAGGGAACAAGGTAACTCTACAAACAACACAAACAGTAGTGGGAGTGCAAGAGGAGAGCAAAGTTCAGCAGTGCTAGAAGGCTGCTGCAGCTCCAGGAGCCAAGCACATTGCTGGAGGGTGTGAACCATAAAGATGTTGCATGGAATTACAGGCTGCTGCATTTGCTGAGCTATTTGGTACAAGATCTCCTCTAAAGCCTGTGAAAATGAGCTGAAATAGGGCTATCTTACACAGCAATACTGCCCAACAAAGCTGGGCAGCATATGGATTGTGGGGATCCCACTGTGTTTGCAGTGGAGTTGTCTGGCCTTTCGTTCTGTCAGAAAAAGACTTCTTAAGATCTAGGTGGATACTGAGGTCCATGAAGGAGCTCTAGAGGCCAGGCTGGGTCCCTTCTCACTCCCTGGAGCCAGGCTGTGATGTGCACTCCCAACCATGAACCTCTTATATAGCTTTCAACTCCTCAGAATATGTATTCAGACAAGGAAACATCAAGAAGGCTGCAGGATTATTAGTTAGGATTATATAATTTTTTTCCTTTCCAATGCAGGCAATAATCTTAAATCAACGAGAAATTCTAACCAGAAGGAAAATAAAAGTAATGTAAATATTGTAAAACAAGCAAGTTTTTAAGTATCACCTACTTACATAACAGCACCCTCTGAGCCTCAGAATCCTATCAGCTTACGGATAAAAACAGATTTTTGCCTCAGTTAGTACTGCAAAGAGCTCCCAGAATGGAATGAATTCTGCTGTGTCAAACTGCAGGTTCTTTATTACTGGTAATAACGTAAAAGGCACAAAAAGCAGCTTGATTCTTAGATCCCAAGAGCAGTTGGGAGCTCAAGCAACTACAGAAATCATCCTGCAGCTTGTAAACAACACAAATGTGATCAGGAAGTCAATAACAGTGAATGAAGAGGGCCCTTTATGATGCCATGGTTATACCCTCGCTTCAGAAGCAGACTTTAAGGTCAAAAAGCACTCCATGTCTTCTGCAGAAGAGGAAAAATGCCACGTTTCAGGAAATCTGGTACCATTTCCTTTATTCTGAAGCTCCATCCTTTCCCTTCTCCTTTCCAGGAGGTGTTTCTTTTTTAGGGGGCACTGCCACCTTGTTTCTGTGTGTGCTGTCACTTGTGCTGCTGCTCCATTCTCATATATATATATGATTTAGTTAATTTCTTTTCACTCTGATCTTCTTCAGTGTCTTTGTACTTTACACCTTATTTTTGTGCTTCCTCTCCTGCCTGTTTTTACCTAAGGGTACAACGTTCGGTGTCTTTAAACGTTGGGAATTTGGATACATTTATTAAGTATAAAAGGCAGCAGAGGATAGAAAGAATGAGAAGAGATTAAGGTTTATCTCAACAGCAATGATCTGTGCTACAAGAGGCACTGAAAGGTCCTGGGAAAAAAATATGATCTCCTGTGCCATAGGCAGATTCTTCACTAATTTGAAAATCTGCTGAAAAAAGTTTAGAAATAACATGGAAAACTAAAAGTTTCAGAGCAAGCTGAAAGACAATTTTTCTACTCCATGCTGGATTTGAACTCCATCACACAGGGAAGAGCTGAACTCCACTGCCACCTGAATGGTGTTTTAGGGAATTAGGAGTGTCTTCCATTTGCTCTGCTGCCTTGAGATAGCTACAGATTCTTTGGTCTTTTAAGGAATAAAGAATTTTTGCCTTCAGTTTGGATGGTTGTCATCCATTAACCATCCCACTTTCCTCTGTTCTGACAAAACAGTTTATACTATTTCTAAAAAAAATCTCTAGCTCAGCAAAGAAACCTCATTACTAGCCAGCTAAATAACAATGTTCTCATCATAACATTTCTCTCCCAGCATAAATGAATACTAGTAATTAAATGTTAGCCCTCATATTTTATTGAGGCTGAATTATCTAAATCTGATTAACCTCCAAAAGAGGCAAAAATTAACTAAAAATGCCCTTTCCAGTTAGAAGGGAATATAATGCTAGTATGAGTGAAAGGAGCTGGTAAAACAACAGCAGAAGCTGGAATGCAAGATGCAACAAGTTCTTTGGGTTCCTGCAGCACAGAATGTAGTCTATTCACCATTTCTGAGCCAGGTGACAGCCCTACACGTGGCAGACTCTCATAAGAGGGCAGCGTGCTGCAAATCCAGTCTGCTAACAACAGAACTTCTTTCAAGGAACTTCTGAATAAAAAAATTATTCCCCAGTATTTGATTCTTTTTTTCCTTATTTTTTGGGCTCTATATGCAAAATAAGACAAAGAACTGAATACACAGTTATTGTGATTTCCCAAACTGTACAACAAGACGGGGTATTCACATATATGTGAAAAGACAAAGCTAACTTGCACGTGGAAATATGTTTACCTGCAATTTTGATTAAAGACCTTTTACAAATTGCTAGAAGTCTGAACACAAGGCTGGAGCATCAAAGCACTGTCATGTGCTTTGATCCTGCTCAGGCAGGGGGGTTGGACTAGATGATCTTCTAGGTCCCTTCCAACCCCTAATTTCTGTGATTCTGGGATGTATTGGTAACTGTGCTGAGCACCTTAGTCAAGGGTACTCTGAGCACTGGTGCAGCCACAGTGGTGTGAGCAAGCGCAACCAGCCTCTTCGAGCTGGGAGCAGAAACAGGGCTTTTGCCACATCCTTTGTCTCAAAAGGCAGAAGCCAGCAAGCCAACAGTGCCACAGCAAACAGAATGATGCTTCCAAACTCTCCATTGTTGCCTTTAATGCAGCAGGATGCAAAACTCAGCTCTTCAGAAACCCCAGTGAACGGGATTAAGCTTCTGGATTTCTGCTGATTGGATTACTACTGGGTTCGTATAAATACACACTCAGTAACACACAACTTTGCACAGTGGGAATCATAGCTGCAGCTGATTCTACTGGGAATGAAAAATTGGCAGTGCTCTGCATCTCACATGCCAGTCAGGACATTCACACCTGATTAGAGCTGTGTTATTTATACAGCTATAAGTATTAATTTATCTGCATTTCAGTCTTAAATTCTGAATTAGATTATCATAACTCAAGCCCGTGTGCCTTAAAGAGTTTTCCATCTAGAAATGCCCAGCTGCACTTCCCCAGGAGGCACATTTATTAAATAGACAGGAAAATATTATACAAAATTCAACTTTAGGATCCTAAAGTCAGTATTCTTTGATTTCCTCCTGGTGCAGTAACAAACCTGACCATTATGATTAGCCCTTTTGAAGATGTGGAGTTGGAAGGAAGGAGAAATTCAAGATTGCTCCACCCTTATTTGCAGATGTGGACACCACTGAGTTTCTTTGGAATAAACCCAGTCCTCTGCCCCATCCACACAGTGGAGATGACTGCCCATAAGACTTTGGAATATTGTTGTCCTATTTGTCACATTAAAGTATTCATGGGAACATGCTGCTGGTGCCTAAATGGTCTGTCCTTGGCTGATTCCTGCTGTCATTTTAAGTGGCCATCACAGAAATGGGCAGATGACTAATCCTTTGCCTCCACAGGGAACTATTCTGATGGCTGTGACAGCTACACTAAATTCAGAGCCAGGCACGACATTTTTGGTGAATACCAATGTACCAAAAAATGTAACTTCAGCTGACTTAATATAAAATAATTGGAAAATAAATAAAATAACTGCATTGGAAGTTTTGGCTTCATTTTTTTTTTCCCTGGGGTCATATTCCCATTAGTGAAGAACAGGAGAGAGGATTCTTCTGTCACCCCAGCTCCAGGGTGCACAACACACATTCCCCATGTCTTCTCAAACAATTCTCTAACCATTTGTCTCTCTGCACAAATGCTGGAGATTAAATGCTTCAAGCAAGCAAACTTAAACTTCTTGTTCGATATGAAAAATAATAATTGCCATTTTCCTTCATTTGGGAAAAAAAAAAAATCACTTTGATTCAGACACCCCCCCCTTTTTCAGGCTTGCAGGAGACCAAAAATCAAGAAGCTGCACACTTGCTGTGGAAACACCTTTGCCAGGTAGCTGGTGTGCAAGTCTGTCAATGTAATGAGCAGCAGCAGCCCATGGCAGCTTATCAGCATTCAAAAAGGGATTTCTGGATGTACAACAGCCTGCAACCCGGCACTGCCTCAATGAATCCTGTGTAACTTGCTCCCCCTCTATCTCCTCCTGAGTGTTTAATATTCTGCAGCTGAAGGAGCTGAGGTTGTCATTCTCTAGGATCCCTCAGCCCCAAGAACTGCAAGGTAATATTTTACTTATTATTTAGTCAAAGCAGGATATTCCCATTTAAGATTTAAAACAGATCACAAGATAAATGTTTTTTTATTATTATTTCCTTTTTAAAACATCTGTGGCCAGTATCAGAGAAGGCCTTTTTGATTAATTAAAGAATACACAAAAGTAAAATATTTGCACATCTGAAACCCTTTCTTTTGCTGCTATCAGAAAAGAAATTGAAAGGAAGAAAGGAAACCACACATTGATTTAAAAAAAAAATCTTTGACCACAGGTCAAGCAGTCACTATATTTACACCATGTTTACTTTTCACAGGAACCTTCCCTGTCTCATTAGTAGCCTTCAAATGCACAGTGAAGACAAGCTGTGGCTCTGAGCTGCAAAATCACACCAGTGCTAGTGCCTTCAATTTCAAAGTTTAGTTATTTTTAACAAACTTTTTGGCAAAAGCACTCAACTCACTGGCACGTGCGTGCTGCTGCTTTCCATCTGCCTCCAGAAACTGGGCTTGCTTGGAAAAGGTGCTAAGGAAAAGCTATACAACAGAACAAGGATTGAAACAGGGCAGATTAGAGATAGTATTTACATATCCTATCTTAAATTTCAGTATTGGATAAATGCAGCTTTCTGTATCTTTGTTAGATGCTGTCTATATTTAGAATTTAAGAAGAGATCAAAAATCACAGAACACGCAGCTCTGATAGACTCCAGATTTTCTCACCCACATTCTGCTTTCTGTTGCTACTGCTGTCATCATGGAGTTGTTTGTCACTCAGATGCCCAGTGTGGGAGCCACCCAGATGTACTTTGCTTACACCATACTTAGTCAATACATCTAAAAACTTCAGTCTCCTCAACTCCGAAGGCTGTGTGTGCATGCTCTGCTGATGGAAGTCATGCAGACACCTTTGTAAATCTGCAAAAGCCACAGTCCAGTGTAGTAT
>JANHGL010018336.1:25417-52279 GCA_024611195.1 Ceyx melanurus
ATGCAGACAGTCAACCCATGAGTTGAACTGAAGGAGCATTGCTGAGTGAGACACCAGTTAGGTTTTCTGGACTGTTGGGTTTCCCTCATCCCTAGGTTATCAAAGTCTAGGACCTTCTATTTGGACCCCAAGCACAGCAACAAAACTCATTGGTAGAATGACCTTAAAAACAAGGAGCTAGAGAATATTCAAAAAAACATAAGGCTGATACTCTGTATGTATTAGATTGCCTTGTTAGGAAAGACCTATTCAAAGTAATTGATGACTAGAATCAAATTTCTGTCTTAACAGCCTCTAGTAAATATTGTACCTCTATCAGATTGGATAAACAGTGTGATTGCTTCATCAGATTGCTTGATAAATAGAAAACTAAATTTATTAATACATTTTTTAACTAAAAATGTATTAATAAACCTTAGCAACAAGTGTGGGTTTATGATCTGTTCAAGATTATAGAATTTCTTTTCACTAGGCAGACAGGTGATTAAAATCACACTATCCTGAGGATCCATCACACAACAATCACTTGTACATGTTTGCAGAATAAATGAGTATATCAAAGGCACACTTAATGCTCTCAATAGCATTGGAATCACCCTCTAAGGGCTGCAGTTGCAGGAGTATGCTGTGTTATGCCTAGTTACAGCATAAAAAAACCTGTTTAATTGCCTACCTGATATGTTCATTTGGTCATGGAAACCCACCAGTAGTATTCAGGAGGAGCCAATCAGTCAAGGAATCATTTGCCAGGATTTTATAGTATTTTTTTTTGTTTGCTGTCATACAGTTTTCTTTGTATCTTAGTGGTTTAAGAGTTGGGTCTTGACTATCTTATTCATGCAGAGTAATAATTCACTCTCCTATCATAGATTCATAGATATTAGGGGTTGGAAGGGACCTAGAAGATCATCTATCAGACCCCCAGAAGTCAGTGGAATTCTCTGAAAACGAGCTGCAGTTCTACAGCTGATGTATGGCATTCCTATCACATCCAGGATCTCATAGCTGGTGAAAGAATTGGGTAAATATTTTAGAAACACAATCCTGTGCAGATAAAAATTAGCAGAGCCACAGTAATTCAGCTGAGCAGCTGATTATTTACCTACATGTGTAGAGTAGTACAAAAAAAAGGCTTTCCTAGTGTCTCACAGAGAGCATGTGGTTTACATTTAGTACATCACCCTGGGGCATTAGGCAAACAAGCAGCCCACTGCATCAGTCCAAGTCAGAGAAATGTTATGACTTCCCAATGACCAAAATCAACTCGTGGCAGCTAAAGATAAGCAGCAGAAACTCTGAAGCTGACTTTGCAATGTTCTTGTCTTCCAATAGCACAGTATTGTCAAAAGCAGCCAAAAAATGCTGATTTTTGCATTCAGAATAAAAGGAAAGATGAATGAAATTGCAAGAAGAGGACAAATACACAATATATGTCCCTTGCCTGAGGTTATATCACAGAAAGTCTTGCCTGATAGAATGGAAAAAAAATACTTAAGATTTATATTTTCCTTAGAAGTCTTTTTTTTTTTTAATGTCCATTTTATCTTATTATCAAAAAAAAAACCCTGACCAGAAGTTCACTAGAGACACTGAGAAACTGTTTTCTTTCACTCCATACACACACAGAGTACATTTCACAAAGGCATTGCCAGTGCTCTGATGCATTTTGAAATAGTGAGTAGAATAAGGCAGGTTTTTTCCCACTTAATAAGTCCTTATTTACAAGTTCTGCAGCTTTCTCCCACACACTGATACTGTATAGACAATGGTGAACAGTAGTCTGTTATTTTGGGTTTTCTTCATTATCATAACAGAGTATTATGCTTTTATATGTCATCTTGCAGGCTATTAATATTTACATCAGCCATGCAGGATGCTTATTTCTTTTTCTTACCATTAAAATAAGACTTAATTAACTCATTTTTATTGAAATTTGACTTTACTGCACATTAGCCACTGTTATTACTGTAAACTTGTAAATCATTGTGAAAGCATTTATTTTTATTATGGAGTATATTACTTGCTTTATATTCCAGAATGCCTGCTGATTTAGTCTTTGATCTGAGTATGAACATTTAACCTAATAGTCTCAAATGTAGCTTAAGGGATCTGAATCCATAATGAAAACATAAATGATGAACTGTCAGTTTTCAATTATCTGCTTTTTTGAGTAACCTGATAAAAAAAAAAAAAAGAGAAAAAGGCTGGATATCTGGCATACAGGAAAATTTTCCAAGCAAAGACATTGAACCAGTTTGTCCAGTTCATGCCACAGGTCTCTGCACCATCTCACTCACCCAAAGGAGCCCAGATGGGTGCAGGAAGGAGAGTTTGGAGCTTCTGACTTATTTAGAGCAAAGGTGGGACAGGATTTTGGGGGCCCAAATTGCCATATACCAAAATTTTCTGCAAGCCTGCAAAACTCTCCTTCCAGAAACTGTACATGCTGTTCTACCTGTAGCTCTGCAAAACCAGTTTCACTCTTCTTTACAAGGCAGAGTGAATTAACCTGACTGTGGTCAGAACAGTATATCAGCAACTCCAGAACTGAGCTCAAAAGTGGTATAAACTTTCAGTACCAAAATCACCTACTCACAATGGCCCTTTATAAAGACCATGGTTATTAGCACTTCATTAATTGAACCTGGTAGCAACACTTACAGACTGGTTGCAGTAAGGTTCCAGTACAGCTTTAATAACAAGGCAAAGAGTAACTTACTTATTTTCGAGAAAATTTTATTCATATTCCCTATAGGAATTTTTGTTGTGTCTTTTACATACAAAAGTCTGTAATTGCTTGGTAAAATAACTTCTTTCCTCATTCATATTTTATAGAAAAATTTGCATTTTTTATTTTCTGCAGCAAGATCTACCTGTGAGTTCTCAATTTTGCCAGTTGGCTTTTCCTTTTCCTTGGCAGGCAGGCTTCCTGCACACTGCTGTTCTGCTGGGAATACAGATTTCAGTGGATGTACTTCACTACCTTGACTGAGTTACTCCTTCCATTTCATCAGATATCTATGTGGTTTATGTATGGTTTAAACTAATAATAAAATGTTTATAATACAACAGAAACACTGATTTCAACAAATTGTCTTGCTTTTGGAAAATAATTATCCTGTCCAGGCCACCTAATATATCCAAACTACAGACCCCTCTAGTTATACACTGAAAAAAACATAGAATAACCCACAGCATTCCTCATGGGTCACCTGAGTGCAAACCTCAGATGTCTGTTAGATGCTCAGAATATGATTGCTGCTGTCTCGTGGTACAGTCAAAGAAGAATGACAGCCACTTACTGGAGTGTGAGCAGACTGCATCCCCTGCTGGCTCTGGCCATATGTCTCCATTAACTGCACAGTCATTGGGGCACAGGTTACACAAGCACACACTTGTAAAGGACTTCAGAGATTATTTAGCTCATCTATTTTTTTTTTTTCAGCTTCTAGCTACAACATTTTAGAGAAAAAAAATCTATGGATCATCTTGTACAGTGTATTTTTTCATTTACAGGGGAATAAAATAAGTTCAGCTTTGCTATTCATATTATTTTTTTTTCTTCAAAGTTTGCTTGGGTGCAATAGGATGGGTTTGTATGAGGTTTGCATTTATGTTACAATCAATTTACCGGCTTTTCATATTTTGTAGACTCCAGGCTGACTGATCAACACGGCTCCTTGCCCTGATGCTCTGAACTGTACCCATGTCAATGCTGAGAGATGTTTATCTAACCTTTCTAAAAGTCCTCCAGGCATGTGGATCCCTTATTGTCACCAGGGACTCTAAACAGTGGTTTATTCTTCCAAATGTTGAGTTTTGTGTGAATATCCTCCTCGCCGAAATTCAAACCAATTATATTTGTCAGGATATTTGTCATTTGACGTCTGTCTTAACAGATTTGGTACACAAATGTAAGTACTTCCCTTCTCCATAGTTGATCTTTTTAGTAGAAAATGATGGAAAATCATTTGAACCATTAGCTTTTCAGCACCACCTCACAGTAAGGACGTAAGACACACCACACTGGGCAGACAGCAGTGGTTGTGTGACTATGAGTGGCCAAGAGCAGCTGCTTGGGAAAAAAGACAAAGCAGAGAAATGATGCTTCTCTTAGCATTGCTTCCTCTAGCCCCAGAAAACTACTCAGAAACATGAAAAGTCAAAAAACTCTCCCCTCCTTTTCATATCATGACATTCTCCAGATTATATTTCAAGCCAGGATCCTAGGGCAATGAGTATTTGGATTTATATATTCAGTATAAGAAAAATATTTCCTTCCTGTTTAACCAGATCTGTGCCCCAACTGGCATATTATAAAGAAAATCATTTTATAGTGACCTGCCTAGTACATTCCTATGTTCATCATTCTTGTCACCACCATCCTTCAGCTTTCTGCTTCTCCCCACTGAGAAGCATAAGGGCAGCAGGTAAGCCAGGGAGCAGGGCTGTACCCCCACAGCCCCACAGTGCCCACAGGAGAGCCCCTGGGGCAGGAGAAGCCCCTGTGGGGTCTTCCACAGCCCTGTCTCAAGACACAGCTGTTGGCACAAAAATATAGCAAATGCACTTGGCCTGTTTATTGGAGTAAATAATTTTCTGAGTAGAGCATTAAAAATCAACAACTTTTTTTTTTTTCCTTTTACAGTACCATAACACTTTTCTGTAAATGTAAATCTGCACCAGTTACAGGGCTTCTGTAAATATAAAAAGTTGTGATCTTTATTTCAAATTTCTACCTTCTGCTTGCAGAAATATGTATAGATTGCATGGAACTGACATGCAATTGCTTAAATAAAATTAACTCTTTTTCAAGATTCCCACTGCAGCACACTGATCAAAATAACATGGTTCCCTTTTTGAGCTAATAAGAAATAACAAAATATTCATCAGCACCATATATGCACAGTTAGTAGTTCCTTAGCAACTAAAGTACTATTCCCTGCAGAGAAAGACAAAAATTTGAAAAATATACGTCTAGCTGGTATTTGCCTGAGGTCTGTAACATAAATCAAATTTTACAGGGCTTTGACATTTTAATGCATTTATTCTGTTTCCAGCCAACAGCTTAACCCAGGCTAAATTTTGGTTCGTGACACATTTTATGCATAATGTGGTATGTACAGACTTGTCTGGAGAGGGAATATTGCCCAGTGTGAGCACAGGGACTTGGCATCTTCTGGTAGTTCACTGGGATAATGTACTACTAGGTGGTGTATTTTCATCAAATGTAGATATAATTACATATCATTGTTTTAAGATCATCATGATGAAAAATACTCTCATAAATTTGAAAGCAGATTTGTACTGCAGTTCTACTTTGCTACTGGTTTTTCAAAATTTATAAAGCCATATCATACAAATACAGTGCATGATACAATCACAGAACTCTAGAATGGTAGGGGTTGGAAGGGAGCTCTGGAGATCATCAAGTCCAACCCCCCTGCCAGAGCAGGGGCACCTAGACTAAGTCACCCAGGAACAGATCCAGGGGGGGCTGGAATGTCTATCTATAAATATCTGTTCCATCACCTTTCCAGGGATGGAGGTGAGGCCAAGCAACCCACACTTACCTGGGTCCTCCTTTTTAAAGATTGGGACAATTGTGAAATTTGTACAAAATGTCTATAAATCGGCCAAAATTCTAGAGGCCAAATATTTAATCAAAATTTATTATGACTAATAAAGAATTTATACCAAGGAGAATAGTTTCAAAAGCAAAAAAGCAAAAATTGTTTCAATTCCCTTTCCATCAAGGTTTTTTAGGCTGCTTCACCTTAATCTTCCTTCGAATTTTGCACACTAAAAATCACATTATATGGCCATTATTCTTTCAAAGTATCACTGTGAATCAATGTAATTTCTTTCAAATTGTGTATATCCTTAGGGAGATTTTCTATTTAATCTTGAAACAGTCATAACATTTGCTCTTTTGACAAAAGAAGAAAAAAACCCCTCACCATTCCATTTTACTGTAAAGCTATGTTTGACCTTCTGTTTGAACACTCTGGACTTCATTCCTAACGGGCAGTGAGATGGACTGAAATACTCCTTTTCTTGTTCTATTTGTACTACCAAGGCTGGCAGATGAACTGATAGCAGTTTTCCCTGCATTGTGAGGGAATATATTAGGCTTTAATATATTATGCTGTGATTTGGTTGACAGTGTGACTCAACTGAAATGGAATCTCTTCTTGTAGACAATTTATTAATGTGAAGACAGGCTTCATGCTGAAAAGGCTGCTACCAGCTTCCAGATTGGTGGTGTAATTTTCACTGTGCACATTTAATATCCATTATAATTAATGAAAATTGAAAGACTATACAGTGAGCAAAAATAGAAACACAGAAGCACATTTTCAAAATAAGATTAAGACACTTCCAGTGCCTGAAAGGGCTCCGGGAAGGCTGCAGAGGGGCTGTTTCCAAGGGCCTGGAGTGAAAGGACCAGGGGTAATGGGTTGAAATGAGAGCAGAGGAGATTGAGACTGGATCTCAGGAAGAAGCTCTTTTACCTTGAGGGTGGTGGCTCAGTGGCACAGGCTGCTCCCCAGGGAGGTGGTTGAGGTCCCATCCCTGGAGCTATTGCAGGTGAGGTTGGCCAAGGCTCTGAGCAGCCTGGGCTAGTTGAGGGTGACCCTGCTCCCTGCAGGGGGCTGCGCTAGATGCCCTTTGGAGGTCCCTTCCAGCCATAAACATTCTATGATTCTAAGTCAGGCCTTAAAATCTACACAGAAGCAGTTTCTTTTTAAAGAGAGCCATAGCTGGGCAAAGCATGTAAAAAGTTGTGTATATCTTGAGAAGTCCTGAACTGAGTTTATTTACCCACTGAGCCAATGGAATGTATATTTAGTAGACTCCTGTATTTTATCTTTTGCTTAACTATTAAATATTCCCTATGCATTTTTGAAGCAATATTTCATATTATTTCTACAGTGATATCTTAAAATGGTGGAAATATATCTTTCTAAATATCTACATTTACATCTTTCAGATAATTATGGCACAATTCAATTTTAAATTACATATCTGCCTATGCTTAACATATTGTTTCATAATGTCTCCATGTTTTTGCATAATAAGGATAATCCAAAAATACATTTCCAGGCCAAATAATTACAAATCTTCTGTTTTGTCTATCATGCATTAATTCATAATGGTCATATGCAATATTTCTATTTAAATGATAATAATTACCCTAACTCCTGCAATCACTACTTAGTAGGTATTGATGCAGGCATTTCCTTGCATTTGAATCCAAATATCAGGCTTTCATAAAAAGTTTCATAAGTTTCCTAACTCTGCTTCACCAACTTTTTCTCTATCTGACGTGACAGTAGCTGGTCATACATATGTAAAAATTCCTAAAAAGTATGGACTGCTTCCTGAGAAGCAGATGGTTTTGTGGCTAGAGCTGCAAGTGAGCTCCTAGTTATCCATTTAGTTGTACCTGATCACAGATGGTGTTTTGGGTGAGGCTTTGGAGCAAGAACTATGGCAGATAGGAAGAATCCATTTCAGGAGCAATGTGTGAGGTGGAATTATATCCTATAGCGTGCTCCGTGACTCTAGATGAGACTGAAGAGCTCTGCTGTCAAATCTCAGTTGCCAAAACCCATCTACAGATCTCAGGTAATATGGAATTAGGGAGCCTGGTAGCACATCAGTTTCAGACATGATGGGAAAGAGGTAGGAAAAAAAAACTTTTCAGGAATCTAATACTTTGGAGACTAGTAAGCAGGTAGGAGAAGCATCTTAGACAAGTGTTTATAAACATATAATTACCAGACCATTGAATCATTGAATCTCCCACATGGCTGTTTGTTTCTACTTCAAGTGGGATCCTGAAAACTAACATACAACAGTCCCCTGACAGCGAGAAGGCAAGCTGAATATCTATTTATATATATATATGTACTATATATGTGTATATATATATATTAGAACAGTATCGTAATTATTACATCATGATGTAGCCTGAATCATTTCAGTTAATCACTCAGTAGATCATTTCAGTTAAAGCTGAACCATTTTGCAACCAACAACACTTTGATCCTTTGTTAAATGGACAGAAGGCATCAGTCTAGGGTTAAATACATATCTTGACAGAGATGAACACAAAACACACACACATTTCAGAAAAACAGATCTGAAACCCCATTTTATCCCCTGGCAATAGACAGCCTACAGTCACCCGCCTTCTGCTCCAGACCTCAGCTACAGGGTCTAATATCCACCTTTCCCCATACATTTAACCATTTAGGTGTCTAATTGATCTAATTTTACTAGTCACCTCTGCATTTTGCCCAGCAACTCTTTCTCATTCTGGCTACCCCCTTGATTATATCATGTTAATTCTGAATATTAATAGCATGGCAATTTGCTTACCCCAGTCATTCAGATCTCAGAGTTGTGGGGAGTGTGGGAAGGGGAGTGGTGGTGTCTGTCATCACATCTCATCCCTTCTATGGATTGTTTTTCAGAACCACTTTAAAATAAGCTTCATTTTGAGAAATGGATTGATTGTGCCATTTCCAGTTCCCACTCCTCAGGTTAAAAGAGAATACATTCTATTCCCTGAATCAAAATTTTGTGTACTATGGCACAATCTTTTCAATTTACTTCCTTTTGATTTGATAACTCTATTAATCCTCATTCAAGCTGTAATTAATAGGTAGATGACAGTAAAATATCTCTCCAATAAAAAACCACAATAGAAAGCTTAGTTTAGCTAACATACCAAGTTGGCACACTGCACATCACATATTGGGTAGTTAAAATCTGGTCATTCATTCCTATCACACTTTGTAGCAGGGACACAAACTGACATGACATGAATCTGTTCTCTTGACAGATCTTCTTTTCATGGCAAAGAGCATAATGAAAATTGGAAAAGGTATTGCTCTAGCTTAAATCAAGCCTGTGGCAGAATAATGTACTTAAACCTGCGGCCTTCTGAAATGCAGTAGAAAATGTAATTTAAACAGCAATCGATTCCCCAGTTAAGACTTTTATATATATGGGAAATAGATATGTTTCCCATATACAAGAAACATGATTATGCAATCACAGAACCACATCATCATGTCAAATTCAGCTTCAAAAAGCCTTCTGTCAGATATTTTATCATTAAATTCCCTTCAGTTTAGTTGCTGCCATAAAACTGATGTCCTCCAAATGAATATACTGTTAGCATATTTTAAGAAACACCACATTTGCATAAAACATATGGGGATTCAATAATTTTGTTTAGGTTAAGACAATTATTGCACTGACTGATGAGGTTCTAGAATTAGAAATGTGCACTCAGAACAAAGCAGATTGCTTTGTTGTATGGCTTTCTTCTTTTTAATATTCCTTAGGAGCAGATCAAGAAATACTTTCAGATGAGTATTTTAGTGTTTATACACCAGAAGCTCCTATTCAGTAAATGAGCTGGTCTATGTCAGCAAGTTTTTATTAGTGTTCATGAGGTCTTAATCTAGATGAAATATATTTTTTTTATCCAATTCATACCAACCAATCTGAAGTCCCATGAAAGTAACCTGAAAATGTTTCATGACTCCCTACACATGCCAAAAAGTCCCACAATTCCAGTGCTACTTCTGCTGTTCTAGGAAGTAGGAATAGAAAGAAGTAGAAATTTCTGCACGAAATACTGTATAGTTAAAGCTGCTCCTGAGGTACAACTATTGTCTCTTTATTGCATAGGATCTTCAAATAAAAAAAGTAATGAGACTGAATTCCTAAGGACAAGATTTATTCTTCAAGGGTCTGATCTAATGGCACTTTATAGGAGAAATAAATGAGATAATTAGGTCAGAACTCACTCATAACTTACAGGCAGCTCAAAGCTGCAGTACAAGTGTCAGGCACATGACAGAACAGTACCCAGTGACCCCTCTCATTTTGAGTTAAAGTTCTGAATTAAAGGATTTGCCAGTGAACACTAAACATACTTCTTTTGCACATCAGTCTCCTCATAAACAGTTGCTCTTGCATCTCTCCTCACTGCACTGCAGTCTATTGCATGCATATCAGCAACCTCTGAAGTATCCAACAAATGCTACCAGTGGTGGGTGAAATGCTTAGTGCATTCTCCATCTGTTGTATGGTGATTAATGATCCCAAACCTTGTTCAAGCAAGTACCCACCTGCCATCCACTAAGTGGTCTAAGGGACAGCTCACCAGGCAGTGTAGAATAAAGAGAAAAATCACAAAGCCCAGGCATATGCATGGAGGAGCACAGTCTGAGACATCACTGAATGTAGAGCTATTGCCATTCATTCTGCTAGAGAAGCTGGTGATCCATGTCATAGACAGGTGCACTCTTTGCTGGATTCAAAACTGGATGGCCAAGCCCAGAGAGTTGCAGCATTAAATCCAGTTAGTGAAAAGTCACAAGCAATGTTCCCCAGGGCTCAGTTTTGGGGCCAGTCTTGTTTGAATCTTTGTTCTGGATGAGTGGACTGAGGGCACCCTCAGTAAATTTGCAGATTACACCAAATTAGGTGTAATCTGCAATTATAGGAGTGTTGGTCTGATCAAGGGTAGGAAGACTCTACAGAGGGATCTGGACAGGCTGGATTGAGGTTTTACAAGGCCAAGTGCTGAGTCCTGCACTTGGGTCACAACAACCCCATCCAACACTGCAGGCCTGGAGAAGAGTGTCCAGAAAGCTTCCAGGTGGAAAAGGACCTGGGGGTGTTGATCAACAGCTTGCTGAACAAGAGCCAGAATGTGCCCAGGAGGCCGAGGCAGCCAGTGGCATTCTGGCTGGTATCAGAAACAGTGTGGCCAGCAGAAGTAGGGAAGTGATTGTGCCCCTGTCCTCAGCACTGGTGAGGCCACAGCTTGTGAGGAGGGAGAGGAGAGCTGTATCTGTAGAGCTGAAGTGATGGGTAACTCACTTTGTGAGTGGTTAGCAGCTAGATACAAGACTAATGAGCTGTCTGTAGTCCATAAAAGGACCGCCAAAGATCTACAGATGAGAGCTGTGGTATTGTACAATGAAGATACACACACCTCAAGGTGTCCAAACACAGCCTAAAGTTGTACAGCAAGAACTGAACACATGGTGCTGCTAATGAGTAGCAAGAATCTGAGAACATGCTTAACATATGGATAAAGTAATTAACTGAAAATGAATAAGAGACACGGGGTAATCAATAAGATGAAATCCAAAGACTAATAGCTTTGGACTCTTACTACAGAACAGTTGGACTCCACCAGGTGTTGCCAGATCATGAATATGAAGCATCAGCTCTGCTACTTTCCAGACTTAAACTTGTCTCATAAAACTACTGCTTCAGGTTAAGCTTTGCAAAAGGCTGAGCAAGTGTGTTCTGTGCAAGAGGTGAGTCTCAGAACACACCCTCATGCTGCTAGCTCTCAACAGTGAGAACCTGTATTTCAGTGCCAAATATGGGGCAAAGTGTTAAAAGAAACAATATTCCCCAGATGGTGGCTAGCAGTAACTCCTGAAAGAGGCAGGGGCCAGAAGGAACAGCCAATAGTCACAACTGTAAAAACATCACTTCAGGGTTTGAATCAGCTGTAGACAGACTGCAAGTTATTAGGAATTAATTAATTAGCATGAATGTAATCTCTTTGCTTGATGTGATTAATGACATTCAGAGAACATGGCAGAAGACATTAAGGTGCATCATCAGGAACATAAAAACCACCTGGACTAGAGCAACTGGGGAAGAAGCAGTTTTGGTTGTGACTGAGAGGAAACCAAGATCATGGCAGGTAACACTGCTTCAATCATACATACCAGATCTCACACAAAAAAAGTGCCATTAAAACATTAATTTCAAGCAAGAAGACATTAAATATATAATAACATATAAAAGACATTATCATAAGCTACAGGCCAATATCTCTGTACCCTATGGTTCGTTCCCTCATCCCCAATGACTGACAATGCCCTCTATGAACTTCATTGCTCAAACTATTTCAATGACCATTAGTACTCTAGTGATCTATTCAAGTATAATGACAACAGTTTGTTTCAGACTCTGTAATCTAGGAGCCTCTAAATTTGGCTTGCAAATTGAAAACTCCAGGGTTTAATGATCTACACTGATGAAAACTGGAAAAAAGGCAAGATTTCACATTAACAGCTACTTGCAGGTCATAACATTACCACCTCTAGAGCTACAAATCCATTGTGAAGATTAAACAGTCCCAGATTTAGGAAACAAAGATCACACCTCCAAAACAACTCTTCACATAAAAAGACAGGATATTATGCAGACAGTCTAATGTTCATTATTTCTTGGATTCAAGAGTCAAAAAGGCTGTGTAAATTCCAGACAGAGAGGTACAAACTACATCTTGAAAGAACAAATGGCAAATACAGAACAGTAGAAAGCATTTCTTCCTCTGCTAAAAGCATCACAGCACAGCCACAGCTACTCAACCCTCGTACAGGTGCAAGGCTTTTATGAGATGTAGACCATGCTGATTAATAAGTAAAATCCAGTGCTTTTAGCCTGAAGCATATCAAACAGGTGGCTTCATACAGACAGAAGTGTAATCAGACAAGACACAAGATTTTTAGAAAGATACCTAGGAACAAAATGAGGACCAAGAGAAAGTTATCAGCATACACTGGTGAGGCCGGCTTGAACAAGGGGTTTCCTGAAATAAAGCAGCTGGGGATTTATCCCAGGACACCAGCATCTGACTGCAGTTAAGACAACTCTCCTGGAGGACTGATGTGTGACCCAGAGCTATGCTGGTGCAGTGGAGATCAGAATCTAGCTCAGTATTCATCCACATAGCTTGGGGGGAAACAGCTGAACTCCTTTGAATCTCTTTCTGAAATGTCTTTAATGCACGATTGGCATTTTGCCCATAGCTGAGCCACTGATAAGAAACTCTGCTTTAACTGAAACTGTCTTGGAACTTGAGAGCTTCTCCTTTAGGATTACACAGCAAGAACACAATTTGATTTTTTTTTTCCCTGATATTACAGGCTTCATCACAAAAATGAAATTGTGCTTTCTGCCTTGACGCGTAAGCGGTGCCAGCCTGGCAGCAGGGCTAGCAGAAAGGGGCTCTGCAACCACCAGCTACATTTCTTTTCTGAACTCTTGAGTACCAAATATTTCCTTCTTGCACTGCTAAGAATGAAAGAACCAGCAACTTGAATAACTAACTTTGGATTTGATATAATTGTTAGTCAAGTAAGAATGATCAATAAACAGAAGACAGTTAAAGGTTTGGATTTCTTTTTTCTTTTTTTTTTTTTTTTTTTATTTTTCTGAACAATATACCACACTTAGAAACTGAAAGAATTATCTTTAGGAGAGTAGATTCATACAGGTTTAAAACTGTGACAGCACTCTTAACTGCATCACCAAGAAACAATTATACTGAAATCAGTACAGGTACAAGGATGTTGAAAATCCTAACTCACATTTACCTGGCTATATGAACAAAATCTAATCCTACTGTAAATGGACAGGAGATATAAATACTCTCAGCATCTTTCTTCACAAACAAGACAGCAAAACAGCAGTGGTCATGGTCTGAAATGAAGGGTATGTTGTAAGGTAGATCCCTAACTCATACTGGACTTGATCAACAGCAGAGCATTTGCAGTCTGACAAATACACAGCCAGCGTGCTACAACCCACTCCCCTCACTCAGATACACCAGCTCTGAGACTGCCTCCACAGAGCAAGGCTTCCAGCACTGCTGAAGGAGTCAGTATGGAATTCTCTGTGACAAATTTACAACATTTCAACAGGTTTTGGATGTAGAGACTTGGTGAAATGTTGAACTATTAAGCCTGAGAGCATCGCGTGGCTCAGTCACGCAGGGGTCTTTTCTGCAGGGTACTTGACAGCTCAGGGGATCCCATGCACAGGTATTTACACCTTGGGGCATGAGCCTCGGCAGAGTGAGACCTGGCAACTGCTGAAATTATACCAGCTCTTTTTTTTTTAGGCCATTTATCTAGCTGAGTTCACACATTACAGAATTACACTGCTATTGTCATCCAAGTGCACTGTAAAGCAGACACTGAAGGGCACTAGGGAGGCATTGGAGAAGATGGGAATAGTCCCAGACAGAAAAGAAAATCCATGAGCAAGGGAACAACCAATCAACTTGATTTCCTTATCAGTTTGGTTTTTTTTTTTCAGACTACTGCATTATTTTCCAGATCGCTTATTTTTAGTGATGTTTTCACCCATCAGAGAGATAACAAAGAATGAAACTGATTAATCAAGGAAAATGTGCATCCAAATGAAAGCCTGGATGCACAAATTCCATGGCATATCACAAGTAATTAGCCCACTCTTTAATTATTTTTTTTTTTTTTACTACTTGTAATTTTCCACACTAAAATGAGATCAAATTTTCACAGGTAAGGTTTGTTGAATATTAAATATCTTTTATCAGCTTTCTGCAAAATGAAGCCTTTCTAACACAAAACTACCATACGTAAAGCTGACTGATGAAAAGGACTGATAAAGTCCTCTAGCCCTGTTTATTTCCCCCCTTATTTTTGTACTTAGGGAAGATGTACTGTGGTGAAAACCTCTAAAAATTATACACTCTTTTAGAATAGAAATTGGTTTGTTTTAATGATCCAGTCTTGAGTAATTGTTTCTGGAGGCTCAATATGTGGGTGACAATGTAATAATTGTATTTATTAATTTCAAGTTCCTATTCACTGTGCTTCTAGAAAAATATTTTAAATCATCGTTCTGAAAGTCTACTTTCAGAAGAAAAGCAAAGAATATCAGCCTATTTTGTTTATATCTAATGGCCTTAAGTCAATTATTAGTTGGGGTGTCTGGCTTCTACTAATGGACCCCATTTTTTTCATGCTCTGGAAATCAATACAAAGCAAAAAATATTCTAGTGGAAAGAAACATAGTTCTTGAAATGTGATAAAGCTTAAGATTAACATTGCCAGGAGAGTTTCCTTACCTTACTTAACACAAATGAAATGCTTTTGTATTATATATTTTGGGAGGAAGTGACTGTTTTCCATTGAAAACTAAGCTTACTACATAGCATTTTAGATAATACTTAGGTAGCCTGTCCTTTTATTGGAAAGGACATGGGGGTTTTTTTCACAGTTTTGTTTGCATATATTACGTTTTTCAGAATATGGTGTAGAGCTGGTATATTGTAAAATACTGAAAATAAGGACCAACCCAAAATCAGTTAAATAAACCATATGTGAAATTAAATTGTAGATCAATTAAATGGGAGTCAAAATGAATCTGTATTTATATGTGTGATGGGATTATTTATCTATTTATGTTGCTCTTTTTTTAGAGCATGTTATGGCAATGTATTTGCTCAGTTCTACTCCCTGGCACAGATCATGGTAGAGGAACCACATGCAAAATTTATCATCATAATTCTTGGCACGTTTGGTCAGGATCACACATAAGAACCATACTTAGCCAAGCCCTGAAACAGAGCCTAATTATTTATTGAGCCCTGATTTGCAATTCTGCGAGGAAATGTCCTGAAATGATAAAGCAGAAATTATCAGTGATTAATATATTCTGGAGAAGATATATTTCTCTGTACTGCAGATTTCATTTTGCCTGTAGTAAGTGTTTTTTTAAGCATCTGTAGATCATCTCTGATTTTTCCCATTTCAAAGCCTTCTATCTATTTCAAATTTGTTTGAAAGATGCTTTGACAAGGAAAACTATTACTCTTTATGACCCACTGAAATGCCATACATGATTCAAAGTGAAGTCTAAAATGGCCTCCAGTCAAGTCACATCCTGAAGTTTGGCATGTGGCTTCTGGAATTAAATCAATGCCAAGCAAAGACTAAGTGCCTACAGTTTCATCATTTTACTTTGTCTATTCATCACAAAACTTTGGGGCCTATGAAATTACACCAGTTTGTGAAGTAAGAAATAAGAAAAAAAAAATCCTACTGTTTCTAACACTGAGGACAATCTGTTCAAATTTACTGTTCGTGCAGAAATTGAGGCGTATGATGTGCTCCTTTTTTCTGTAAGATTTCCTTAGATTAACTGTGTGTAAGAAGGCAAAGTTTTAATGTCCCAAAAGCCTTAATCAGGAAAACTAGTAGCTACTTTCATGTATCCTCTTTGCAAAGTGGGTATGTAAAAATAATCTTCATATCCAGCAAAGCAGGTTTCTCTTATCAAGAGTCCCACCACACAACAGAAAGGCAAAGAAATCCCATTTCTGTATAAAAACTTTTAGAAGAATAGTTAATGAGACCTAGAGGAAGAAATGTTAAAATTCTTGCATGTTGAGACATGCTGAAAGATAGGAGCATAATGAGATAGGAGCTTCTTATACTAAGAAGAGAAAAAGTTTAAGTAACTCAGCTGATCACAAATCATGTTTTAAATACAGTAAAAGAAGAACCTGGGGTAAACAGAGATTCAGCACCAAATAAAGAATTGCTAGAGGTAAGTGACAAGGGATGAATAATTGCTGACAGTAGGCAAGAGAGCTGAAACATGCTTTATAACTGATCTGAGTCAGAAATGTGTCTTAAGAGGAAAAGGAAGGTTTTCTATAATACATCAGAACGCAGACCAGTACAAAAAAATTATTTCCTTTGTCTTTTAACATAATACAAACCTATCAGTGGCATTGTTCCCTCGCTCATCTAGAGAAAAAAGATCTGCAAAAATTTCACAAAGCCCTCAGGAGTTTGTACAACCTTTCTTCACACTCTGTGGACATAACAGGTTTCTTGGGCAGTAACTGTACCTGAAATAAGAGATTCTCCTTCAGGTCAGACAGCTTACTGTATTTAATTTTTTCAGTAAGCTAGACAGCAACATATTTTAAGAGCTCCTGTATATCCACCATCTCTCTATTTCTCTGCAGCATGGTGCTTGCTTTGAATTCAATAGTCTTTTATTGTCAACATATTAGATAACATTATAACTTAGCACATGAATAGTTTTATTAGCCTGTCACATCATGACAAACAGAAAGGTTTTGTCAAGGGGAGTCAAAATTTTCTACCTCAAAGTCAATCTCGGGCATTTTATGTGCACCAAATGCCTTCCAAAGGGAGTGTTAAATGAGCTCAACACAAACCCAAAGTAGACAAACAACCCAGCTTACTGCAGTGAAACGTCTGATACACAGCAAAACACTAACTGAAGATTAACAGCCTATTAAAAATGAAATCGAGCTATTAGAAGCCAACAAGCATGGGAAAGGTTCTTTTTGTCATTCAGCTACTAACACATTTGATGTCGCATTAAATTGCCCATTGGGCACAGCACTGAAAAGCTAATATGGGAATGCCTTGTTTATAATGTTCACTTTCATCTCTGAATTACAAAAGCAATTCATCAATAACAAAACCAGTTTAAATGATGTATGAAGTGAACACAGCATTCTGCAACAACTGCTTCTTCCAGATAAGACCCAAGGATAAACTGCATCCATAGGGTGATGGAAACAAGACACCATTGGGTTCCACAGGCAAAAAGCATTTTACTTAGCATGAAGGACTCTTTATCAAGTGCAGTCATTTAGATAAATTATAATCAGGACAAAAGAAATCCTGATCTGTACTTCACAATTTTCCCATTAGCACTAAGTAAGGCTTTAAATGCTGTAATTTGATAACAAGTTCTTTAAATGCCATGCAACGTGTGCAGTTTTCTCCGTGAACAATGGCACGATTCCCCTAAGATAGGTTTAATAAAGCCAAATGAATCCGTGATTTCTGCTAGTTATTTATGAAACATTCATAACAGCTGCAAGAACTGTGCAACTTCCTAAATGGGTTCTGCCTCCAGCAGTTGTGTAGACCAGATGGGAGAGTGACAAGCTCCACTTAATGTGTCACAGCATCAGCTCGATCATAAAATGGTACCAAACAAATCTCCTTGGAACAGG
Source organism: Ceyx melanurus (assembly GCA_024611195.1). Taxonomy (NCBI): domain Eukaryota; kingdom Metazoa; phylum Chordata; class Aves; order Coraciiformes; family Alcedinidae; genus Ceyx; species Ceyx melanurus. The sequence goes on from JANHGL010018336.1 coordinate 43,311, forward strand.
AGCCACCTGTTTACTACCAATATACCTCCTATTTCTCCAAGGCAACTCTCATTTGTGATGTGCAGCCTAAAAGAAGCACCCTTTCGACCCCACTCAGCAGCCATCAGCAAACTGGTTTACTTTGGAAAAAAAAAAAAAAAAAACCAACAAAAAACAATGCCTCTCACTTCACAGTCAACCTCAGGCAGATCTAAAGCCCTTCATTTATAAAGCTTGCTCAGATTAGTCAGTGGACCATCTTCCCACCAACAATTTCCTGGGTTATTTATTCCAATTTGGGTCTAGTTTGGCTTCAACTTTTACTCTTACTTGTTATTAGAAACAGAAATCTGCAATGCCTTCTGGTTTACCTCACAGTACCAGAGCACTGGGCTGAAAGCATCAGATCTGCTCTCCCCCCACACTCACTATTTTCCCTATCCTGAACCAGAATATATGATGTGGAGTCTGTTGCAGTTCACTCAGGAAAAAGTGTGAGTGGTCTCCAGATGTATATAATGATTTAGAAGTAATTGATTTGGTCTGGGGAGAAAGACAGTATAATAATTAGAAAACATAACCTACACATAAACCTTCCAAATGTTTATTTCCATGAAGTGTTTGCTTCATAACAAGTATTTCTATCTGTCAGGAAGGCTTACTGGGGGGCACTTCTACTTTCCCTCTGTCTTAACAAGAACAAGGCAGCACAAACAGGGAGACCTGAACCCATTCAATCTATCTCTGGGTAACTAGAGGTGTCTAGGCTGAGAGTTCCATAGCATGTGCTGGGATGCCAGAGCTGGGGCTTACCTGCTGTGTTACACTAAACTTTGGGGAGCTCACCTTGCCAGGAGTGCTTGGGAGTGTATCTCTGATGCTGACACTCAAGGAGGGCTACACCCAGAGCTGTCAAGTGTATGCCAAGGATCTCTGACAACTAACAAGCTTTTCTTTTTAATGATTTGCAAACAAGTCACCTCTGCAGATGTTTAACTACCTAAACATATCCAATCCTGCTGATGTTTTGCTTGGATGGCATTCATTTACAAAGTGTCAGATGCTCCCCATGTCAGTATCTGCTCATTCATGTGGTAACTATTCTATTAGGGGACCAGGATTTCAGCCACTTGAAATTATAACTGACATGGCATTGACAACGGGAGTTGTTGTGATGGATGTCAGCCTGCTCCAAAGAGTGATGCTGTTCTGAAAGGGAAGTAGTGAGAAAACAGATCACAGCCTAAAAAAACATCAGCCTTGCCAAAACTGAAGGGTAGAATTAATACTGGTTTGCAGGATTTTCCTCATGTATAATGCAGATACAATTTCTTTTTCAGAACACGTGAGGTGAAGAACTCCATGCAGCCACTGCACCTGAAGGCTGCTTCCACTCTGGTCCCCATGTGTATGGTACCTACCCCAGCATACCACAGGTCACTGTTCAACTGACTCCTGCAGACTACAGCATACTGGTAGCAAGGTGAGTTTGTTAGCTCTCACTTCCATTGGCTCTCCATCTTCAAAAACGTTTTAAACTATGAACCCTAAATGATGTGCACTGTTGCTCCTGATGAGCACACAGGGTTTTCTATTAAAATAGCACCTTTATGTCAGGGTTAGTACTTTTTTTGCAGAATTTCTGCTTTATCACAAGATTCTATTCGCAATATTTAGGCTTTTTTTCCTGAAATTATCATTTGTTATAATCTTTTGAGTATGTGGCAAATTCAGCAGTTTAAACGAAAGCATTAATTTTGTTGCAACTAGTTAAAAACACAAACCATCTTTTAATAAAAACGAGTGGAATTGATACTTCAAATGAGATAAAGAAAATGAAGAAAGCTGAAACAAAACCTGTCATATCAGCCAGAAATATTAACTCATCTCAAATCTAAATGTTTCACTTTGAAATATAACCCTTGTTCTCCTAAAGAAAGAGAACTCCCTGAAATTCTTTTTCCAGATTGAGCTGTTTTCACTTTCCCACGATGCAAAGACCTTCCTGGGGCTGAGCAACCTCCTGGTATCTCTAAATGATGAAACACTGAAACCAGGCCTGACAGCTACAGTTCCTGTGAGGCACTGCTCTGGACCTGCTGCAGGGGATGAAGTGAGCACCTCCTAAGAGACACAGCACATAGGAACTGTGCTATGCATTATGCTAGGCAAAGATCCCCAAACACTGAGTTCTATTTTTCTGGTATTCTCTTACTCAAGACTTGTGAAAACATTAATTCATTTTTTCTTAAAAAAAAAAAGTCAACAACAACAAAACAAAAAAAAAGCACGCATACAGGAATGAAGAAACCCTTCTATTGGCAACAGTTCACATTTCATATGACAACTGACATGAAAATACAAGTAAATAATATCTATACAGCAAGTAAAAATAATCTGTAAAAAGAATACCTTGCCTCTTGACAGGTTTGTGACAAGAACAGGATGTCCCATAGTACAATAAGTAGGAAGTTATTAACAGCAGAAATTAGAAGGCAAGAAACAATGCCAGAGGCTCTTTATTTAAAAGAAAATCCAGAAAAAGGATGACTTATAGCAATAACACAGGTGAGCACCTTTCCTCAATGAAAGCAGTCAAAAACTCTAAAGTGAAATAGCCAGAGCCTCAGAGCTGCTGCTAGAATGCATCTTGTGACCATCACCAGACCAGGTTGAAGTCAAATTCCTCGGGTAGTTTTCTTAAACAAGCATTAGCATCTCTTGTCTAAAGATTTATATTTGATCTGGAGCAGTTCTTGTTTGGCCTGGATTGGGTCAAGCAGGTGATCCTGTGCTGGTTCTCACTTCCATAAGGAGCTGGTAAGGCTGGTAACACCCTCAGGTTGCCCGACCATAAGAGTACAAGAGCAGGGATTGGTCACTGCTTGCTGGCTGTGGTTAGCCCTGAGCCTGTGAGCTATTAGCAACAACAGCCTATTGCAATCATGTCTTGGAAACAGCAGTGAGATAGCTAGAGCCCTCATTTTCCTCTGCCTCAGAAGCTGAAGCCTGCTACACATTCTAGAAACAATGAACTGATCTCAAGCAGTGCCAACTGCAACTTCTGCTGACTTTCATATTCTCCCTTTCTCTTACTTCATCTAATCTAATGTATCATTATCGCCATAGATCCAGAGGGGTACAGGATCAGGATCATGCTTTAGAAAACTAATACGTCCTCCAATGAACTTGATGCACAAAAAAAAAAACCTCAAAAACCCTGTCAGGTAGTTCCAGCTCTCTGCAGCAAACCCTTCTGCTGTTACCACATTTATTTAAGCAGCCCTGCAGCTGAGAGGTATGATGCTAGCTTAAAAGTCTCTGTCCATGCCAAACTTGGCTGGGGTGCCAATCATTTGTTGTGACTGATCTCATATAAAAGACAGAATATGGACAACAGGCTTTTAAAGACAGGAATAGCAAAACTGAAAAGAAGGCACATGGGAAATTCTTTCAAGGACAAGCGATAGCATAAAGGCAGCTACAGGGATGAGTGGAAAAACAGAGACAGGAGAAGTTAGAGGATGCATAGCAGGGATTCAGTGCTGACAGGCACTCCCATCCCTTGCACCTCAAAAAGATTGATTTGCTGTGAAACTGGTACCCGTTACACTGGTGAATCTGAAAGCATTGAAAATATTAAAAGGAACTATCATTAAAGATTTCCAGTTATTTACTAGCTGTGTAACACCTGTTGCAATCTCACCTTAGAATCTTGAACGTAAAGAGGTGTCTGCCATCAGATCTGTTAGTACTCCATTAAATAGTCATTTACTGGGTTGTACTGTATTGTTTTAATTATGTAATTACAAATAGCATACAGCACCCTTGGCAAGCAGTCTGCCAACAGTGCAGATAAACATTCTGACAACCTCCAAATATTTGTCAATAAAAACTATACATTAAAGTTATCTATTGCTTTAACAGAATATAATTATTGGCATTTGTTGTAATTAATTTTATTTATATTCATGTTGCTGGCATCAGTTACCTAAGAATCAGAAAAGATTCTTTTCTTGATGCTTTTCCACTAAGCAGCACTCTAAGCCTCTGCAGCCTCACAGAGAAGCTCATTTTTAGTAACACACTCCTAGAGCTCCTTGAAGGTTTCCCTTGTGAGATACCCAAGTTTTATCTTTCATGTAAATCATTAAGAAAATCCAAGCCCAATATTTGTTTGTTCCTCATAAAAGAAATGTATTTTAAAATTCTATTTTGCTTTATAAGATTACTAGGACAGTCTTTACCTGGACTGACAGCAGCTGTAGTCTAGATACCTCAAATTTCCACTAGACCACTTTGCAAACTAGGTTTCTAAAGATGGCTTGTAATGATTCAAACGTGCTGATAGATCATGAATATAGAGTAGTATGAGCACGTTTATGTTAAATGATAACTTCTTGTTAATTTTAATTAGCATCTATTTAGTGTGTATACTAAATTTCAGTAGGAAGATTCCAAAGAATGCATTCTGCCTCACCAAAAGCTGGAAAATACCTCTGAATTATTTCCAGACAGAAGTACCACTAATTTTAGAATAGAGAGCTAATATTATTATTGACTAACATTCTGGAGCAGTTAACAAAGAATATCACACCTAAAAGGATATAATGTTTTCATCTACAATAGAAACTGCATAAAAGCAAAAAGGGCAGCTAAGCTTGTCCTACACATCCTCAATAAACTACTTAAAATTCAGTCTTCAGTACAAGGAAAAAATAAATAAAATATTTTATTTGTTAGAGAGTGTCTCCATACAGAAGCTATGTGTATTTCTGCATTACCTTTGGAAACTTTATTTATCAGTCAGGCTTATATTTTATTAGATGGTGCCTGACAAGATTCAGGCACCTTTGTATCTGCAGTAAAATAAAATTTAAGAAGATACAGTCAGGCTCTGAATTTTGTTATAATGCTTTTCCAATCAATGATGAATAACTCATCCACCATTTTATGAGCCAAAAGTTTGCATCAGTTCATCTCAATAACCTCAATAATTAGTAATGTATTGACTAGGTTGTTATTGGCCTTGTCAGTATACAGAAGCTAGTTCACTGTGTTTCCAGTTCTCTAATAAGACTTTCTATTGACACAAATTCAATCCACCCATGAGGTCCTATCCTTTCAAATCAAAGATAGTGCACAAGCACTGTTTTGCTCCAATAACTTTCTTATTCTCCATTCTGCTATGACCTGTCAGAAAACATGTGCAGGAACAGAAGAGGCTCCATTCTTGCCTGGAAGCATCCTAGTCCAGAAAAATGACCAGTGGGTGCTCAAGGGAGTGCATGTGCATCACCAGCCACAATAGCTTCACTTCCACTGCTGGCCTGATACTGGTGTGATTTATTTCCTGTATGTTTTGGTATCATGGCTTGGCTTTCCACCTGATTAATGTTAGTGTAGAACTGGAGCCAGCCAGTGGAAGTCACACCAGACTGTCAGTAGAATGACTGGCATATGTGAAACCTAGAACTTGAACTATTTTTACAATTAACAGTTTGACTGTTTAATTCTGTAAGGTATTTTCTCTACTTTCTTGGAGAAAATAATCAAACGCTACCATTTTTATCACTGCACAGCCTGTGTCACAGAGCTCACACAGCAGGCATGAAAAGGGTAAGCATGAGCTTCCTGACAGAGCACAGAGATTAATTTATCTGTGCCACCTCCTTAATTTGAGAGAACAATGCTGAAAACCTACTTTATTTACGCCTACGCCACGTCAGGCGCACGAACAGAACTTTAGTCTTTTTAAAACTAGAATAACAATTTCATTACTCCCTCAGACACTTAGACACCACTCATAAAGCACATTGTACTACTGAAACTTTCTGCATGTGCTTACAGGATGAATATAAATGCATCTTAACGCATGGCTTTGCTTTTCTTTTGGAACTTTGTATTTTGCAAACAGGACACTGCCAATGAACCCACCACCAAAGCAACTGGAAAGGCTTTCTGGGACTCCAGCTATGGGAGTCCTGCCAGGTTATGCTCAGTCACAGCAAGCAACTCTTCTGAATGACTGGCTTGTGATAACTCAGGGGGGGAGTAGTGCTAGCAAGACCTGGGTTTTATAAAGGATTCATAAAAGAATATGCAATTGATGGTTTTGCCTTTAGGTTAATATTCAGGAACCTGAAGCGCATCCATAAGCAGAGACCTCCCTCTCTGACTCTACTACAGTATTATTGTAGGGGTATAATAATGAGAGAACCATTAGAATCCACATACTGTAAATAATAATTTCTTTCCTCCCTCTCATCATAGCAGAAACCTGACCCTTGGACAGCCTCTCATATATCCTCAGAATTTCCTTTCTTTCAGCTTTTTACTGGGTCTTCAACCTTGTTCATCCTAAAATAATAGCAGTATTTCATATACCTGCTGCTGCACTAGAAAGAAATACAGAATAGCCTAAAGCTCTTTGTCATTACAGGGTTATTTCCTTTTTTGCAGCAGCACAGACACTTGCAATTATATAATGTGAGGATATATTTATGTCCTGAGATGAGGACGTACTCATATTCATGTCAGTGACCTCTGATGTTAGACAAGAATATCACTGTCAGTTATTAAAACCAGAAAACAATATTTAAAATATTATTTCCACATTGATGTCATGCTTCACACATTTCCATTCTGACCACATCTATTTCAAGGACTGATCAAGATCCATCCTGGACTTCTTGGCTACCCTGCTAACTCTCCTCTGCTCAAATTGCTACCCAGAGTCTATCTGTATCCCCTACTGTCCTCCCTTTAAATTGTCCTAACCCAGTGATCCCCATTTCATAGTTCACCAATAACACATGTTCTGCAAGGTGTACATTGCAATGTGAATTTAAATGTTAAAAATGAGGCTCACAGGAAGAGCCAAGTATGAAGTTAGCTTGAAATATATTACTTGCAGAGACTGTTTACAAACTGAAATAATTAGAGATCAACATCTTAAATTTCTTGCATTTTATCTACAGCTCAGGCTCATGTATTATTTTCTACTGCACTTCTCAGGCTAAATGTCCAATACCACCCCAGAGACTGCCAAGTTCATTAGCAGGGAGAAGACCAGGGCTGCTGGTGCTCCTGACTGTGCAGCTGCTTCTGTGGAAGCATCTCTTGAAAGCTGCTCAGTGTTCCTCCTCATTGTGCAGAGCTGGTGGAGATGATCTTTTTCATCCCTGCATGTATTAAGTCATCTACACAAATTCTCTCTCAAAAAGGTGCAAGTGGTTTTTTTTAATTTGATTTTAAAATAGCTGAAGCACATTGCTCAGCAATAGTGTGTTCCAGTAACTCAGGAAAAGGTAGGTCCTATTGTAAATCAGTTGTTTAGTGAGATAAGTTATACCTGTTTTACCCTCTTCTGCACACATGTATCTCCTTCCAGAGCTCAACAACACATTCCTTGCTCAATCTGGCTTTAATCCTGATATTTTAGCAGACATTTTGAGATTCATAATGGAGCACTATTGATGAGGCTAAGGCTTCTCCAATGCTTAAAACTTTTTTTTCACATAGTATTGTTATCTGAGCAATTTTGCTCTTTTTCAAGTCCATCCAGTCAATGGCTTTCTCAAACTAGAAGTCAGCACAAACCTTTAAGTAGTTCTTTACAATATACACCACAGATGAACCCAGACAACTGCAGAGCATATAGGAAAGGCACCCATCTGAGTGTAACATCACCAGCATGTTTTCACTATATTCTGCTCTCTTCTGCAATAAATTTCTTACACTGTTGATGAAGAAGAAGGAACTTGGAGACAAATACACAGCTATCATAAAAACACAGCATGTATGTGAAAATTAAAACTGTATCATAGACCAGGTACAGTTTTTTACTGTAGGTACAAATAAAAGTATCTCCAAACAGACTAGAAATAACTGTTTAACACTGGTTAATACTGTTTCTTTGTTTTATCATACTTTATAATATTTTGACCTTGTAAATCTGCAGAATGAACAGAAGTTCCCTCAATATGCTCCATTTATTAGGAAACAGACAAGAATTAAGAGAAGACAAAAAGAAGCTGATAATAAAAATATCAACATAATGTGTCAGACTCTGTACTCAGTAGTATGGACCTGGTAAAAAGCAGCATTACTCTGTAAGATATCAGGGTACTATTGTTATCTTCCTAATGGCAAAACAAAGTTCCTCTGTAGTGTGCTTTCTATTTCAGAGCACTGTCTGCCTAAAGACTTCACTAAAATACTGACTTCAGAATATAGGTTACTTTCTAAAAGCCTAACACATTTAATTCTGTATCCAGAGAACTAAAAGCTCAATGATAGATTAGACAACATATTCACTGTGCATTGTTCTGTTGACAGGACTGTACATTATCTGAAAACAATGAACATATCAGTACCATAAACTTGAATAAAAGAGCTGAAGGAGGAAAAATGTCAAAATGTGGGTTTGACCTCTCCTAGGATCACATGGCTATAGTTGTAATAGATAGAACCAGAAATAATTGCATTTTGAGGCCAGGAAATAAAAATGCTACCCACAAAATAGATGGTAAGTCACAAGATGATAACCGAATAATTTACATTTCTCTCAAAGTTCATCTACAAATGGAAATAGAAGAGCACAAAGAAATATCAGTAAAACCAACCTTCAACATGTATGAAAGAGCACTTCAGAGGTTTTTCTGTATCTCTGCATACAGCTCCCATTTGTAGTATGTTTCTAGCATTAGGAATATGATTAAGATTTGCATTTATAAGCTAAACTCACTTAAATCAATATTTTTTTTCAGATACAGCACTCTAGGGATTTTGCCCTAGGATAAGAAAGATATTTTCTGTATAGCTAAATGCCTTCTACAACAGCAAAGTATGATAATATGATAACATGTTTAAATTAGAGTAGATGTAGACTGGATCTCAGGAAGAAGCTCTTTTACCTTGAGGGTGGTGGATCAGTGGCACAGGCTCCCCAGGGAGGTGGTTGAGGCCCCATCCCTGGAGCTATTGCA
>JANHGL010018336.1:52633-70258 GCA_024611195.1 Ceyx melanurus
GTTGGCCAAGGCTCTGAGCAGCCTGGGCTAGTTGAGGGTGTCCCTGCTCCCTGCAGGGGGCTGCACTGGATGACCTTTGGAGGTCCCTTCCAGCCCTAAACATTCTATGATTCTACGTGTATTTGTGCGTTATACAAGACAAGGTGATGCCCTGCAAGACATGAAACACCACCTGATAAAGGATCTTTGTCAGGTACTGTCAACAAATGGAAATAGAAATCTGTCAGTCTATATTGTGATTCATCTCATCTGCATGGAATGCCTTCTCTTTAGCAAACATATTACCCTGTCATAAATCAGACTGAAATCATACTATCTCTCACTCTATATTTGAACACCTACATACAGAAATTAAAGGGAGATAAGCAAGAAATAGCTACTTCACAAAAGTAAGCAACAATACTCTTAAAAGATTCAGGAACCATATAAGTCAATATAAAAAAAAAAATCCAATTAGCATGAAAAGGTCAAAAGCCATTGGACTTGCTCTGAACTGTCAGAAAATAGCATATTGAATTGAAACCACAGAAGAGCACTGTCAGGCAAAACTTAGATCACTCAGATCTAATTTAGCCAAGACATCAAAATTATCATTCCATCACTTTAAAAACTGGTCTGGCACAGTTAAAAGCCTCTATGGATGCTATACTCAGGTGTTTATTGGTATGAAAATTACAGGTTCATAATTTTACAATATGCATAATCTGTGCCCTTTCACTTCTGAAAATGCCTAGACTTTTTCTAAACAAAGGAAAATAATTATAACAAAATAGAAAACTAGAAACTATGGCAATTTCAATTAGTTTAATTTCAAATCTAGATTTATCCATAAATATTTGAAGGTTATTTCCCAGGACATTATTAGCACAGATCAAAAAATCCCAAAACAAAGCTGTATAAACCTACCATGGTTGGGAAAGGTAACAATAAAAAAAGGTGATAAAACAAAAAAACAGTATCTCAATGTCTGCAACTTTTCCAATGCTTCAATTTCACACAATCTGTGCTGAAGCAGTTTCACTCAATTGTGCTTTGTATGAAAAATGGTTCTCTTTACATTATCTGTGTGACTTTGGGAAGGAAGGTCACACAATAGACCAGATTGCCCACCTGGGGAGTAAGGAGCACTGAAGAAGGAAAGTGCTTTCTGATGACATCAAAGCAAGGCTGCCTAAACAGCAGTCCCCTGCCTGGTTATCACAGAGAGCAGTGAGAGTGGCAGGGGGAGCAGTGCAGGTGTCTGTTCTTTGCAGGATGCAAGGCACTGTCATGGTCTGCTTCTGTCTGGCAGAGGAGATGCTAGAAGAGCACCCTCATTTGTTGTTTCTGGTCACCCAGTGCAGCAAATAGCTCATAATAGTCACAACTGCCAGGGCAGCATGAATATGGAATTCATAATATAATATTACACTTGGCACCTCTTCATTTCAGACATGTACAGAGTATATCCCAAAAGATAACCTCACTCAGCAGAACTGATCACCTCTCTTACCTTCAGCCTCAGGCTCACACTACTTCCATCAGAAAGAGGATGGATTATGTTTCAGAGGAGGAACCCATTCTGCCAATTGGATGAGAACTAAGACACTCAGGGAATGACCAAATTATCTCTGCTGCTGTCACCTGAAGTCTCTTTCCTCTCCTCATCTGAAAGTTTTGGAAAGAATGGCATTTGAGACAACACTTCCCAGCAAACTCCCTTTCCAGGTAAACTTCCCAAACTGCCTTTCTAGATTATGTTCACAAAGGCCTGAAAAAAAGTGAAGATTTCAAGACTTCTGTCTCCTTATGTTTTCTTTAATGTGGGGAGAATACACAAAAAGCAGTTGTACCTTTTATTTTTACTATCCTTCAAATGTGTTTCCTCATTTTGAAATTAAGGTTGCAGTGCATATGAAAAGAACAGAAACTTTTGATTCAGAAAATCTGTCTTTTCATTTCTGTCTTTTCCTAAAAAGGGAAACATCCAATGAGACATTAAAGAAGGCCTTTATGATTTAAATTAGTTGCTTCCCCTCCTACTATTTTTAGCTACTGTAATTATGATGCCAATAAACTAATTCTATCACAAAAAAAAAAAAACACATTCAAGTCCATTTCAAAGGTAATGTTAGGATTTTTCCCATAACATCTGCCAATGTTTGTGTAGCAAAGTTTGAATTAATGGCATGGTGGAAAGGAGATCATTATTATCAATATTATTTTTTAATTCTCAACAGTTACCTACAAAACTGACTGGGAAATAACATTCACATATTAAAATAAGAATCACAGAATCACAGAATGTTAGGGGTTGGAAGGGACCTAGAAGATCATCTAGTCCAACCCCCCTGCCACAGCAGGATCACCTAGACTGATTCACTTCATAAGCAGCTGTGTTGGCACCTGGGAGAGGATGGGTATACCATAAGCAGTAGAACCTACAATTCTTCACTGGATACAATTGTAGACTGATGCCAAGAAGAGTCTTGGTTAAGAATTATGCAGACATTCCTTACAATGCAGCATGATATACTTTATATTATTTATTTATTATTTACTTTATATTATTATTTAATCCTAAAATAAAAACTGCTGCACATAGATGATAGATGAGGCTTTATTTTAATATATAGCTGTCTTAAAAGCTTACAGAAATGAGTGACAGCACAGACTCCAGTCATCATGGAGAATGAATTGCTCTTTACTGTGGAAATGTTGAGTTTGGTGTCTGATCAGCCTAATTCTATGTTAGAAACACCATTGCTTAACAGTCAAAAAAAAGGAAAAGGGAAAGAGAAGCCCTAAGGGAAGAATCTCTGCTGGTTTAGGAGCTTTTATTTAAGTTACATATTCTCCAACCCCTCTCCCTCAAACCTAATCAGCATGTCTTCTATTTAAGACAGAAAATGTAATTTTAGTCAAACTATTTCAGTTGGTCACACAGAACCTAGAGCTATCAGTGTTGTTGAAGCCCCAGGTCTATCAAATGCAGCTCCAGCAGTGAACACCACCTCTCTCAAGGTTATTTTGTATCTGTAATGCAACCCAAATCCATCAATTATATACATTCCTCTGGGTTAAAAAGATGTCATAAACTGTCCTAGCATTAAGAAGATGAGTTTGATGAACCTGTCAGAATTACTAGCACTGGGAGTGCCAGTAATAAGCAATATCAACTATCAATATTCTGACACGTCCTGATACTCAGACCATGCCCCTGAAGGCTTTAGCAGTAAATGCACTGTAACTATGGGACTTTCCCTCATTATCTCTGCAGCTGTGCAGCCCAAGCAACAGCTCAGTCTCAAGACAGGAAATTTGGGAAATGAGCATCCACATGACTAGAGAACTGTCTTATCATATGACTCCTTATTGCAGGACACAGATTATTTTGAATTCAGTGATTACAGAGCCTTTTAATGTATTCAAAGTGTTATGATGCACTTAGTTTCTTTTGTTTTCCTAAAGCAATCTGGGCAACAGCCAAGGTCTTCAGTATTAACAACCCCCCCATGGCCTATTTACAAGAAAGGCAGAATTCAGATAGGAGGGATATTCTAGAGGAAGAGGGATCTCTAACAAGGGAATCTATGTATTACAGCAGCTTGGCCAGAATTCTGAGACACTGTTCAGGAAGGTGACATGAAAAATGAAGTTCCTTTTTTTGTTACTTTTTCATAAAGGGAGGAAGAATTGAGCTATCATCCTGTCCAACTGGCTCAGGGATAAAAACAAGAGCAAAATCAGTCAAAAGGACAGAAATCTTCCCCAGAAGTTCTGTTGCATATTATTAAACAGTTTTGTAACCCTCTTCATCCTTTTTTTCCCCAACTATTTCTGTCCCCTTTCATCAATTCAAATTAATTTGAGATAAAAATCTCAAAATTAAAATTAAAATCTCTATTAATTTGCTCAAATGTAATAGCATAGAAGAAAGAAACTCTGAAGTGCCTCTTCTGGCAGACTGGCTACTAAGTTAGCTCATCCCTTTTAGATACAGAGACTCACCTTGGGATATAAACCCATAGGAAGCCAAGCTTCAGACTTTTCCCTGCTTACAAAGCAATTGTAGTGTGTTGGTTTTTTAAACAGCTGAACTCACCAAGCTGCTTTCAAGCTGTCCCAAATCTCTGCAGCAACACTCCTGGCAGAGACTGTCTACGAAAGCACAGAACTTTCTCACTCTGGCACTGTCTCAACACAAGCCTCTATCTGGGGCAGCAATCCAAGCTCAGATGCATCCTGCCCACGTCCCCAGGTAGGCTGGTGTTCTGCTAACACGGAGAACGCAGCTCTCTCCTACCACACACTCAAGGTGGAGTCACTAAAACTCCCACATAGGAACCCATCATCTTTTCTCCATTTCTTGCCCAACTTGATGCAGCTCCCAGCCTCCACTTGAAACCTTTTCTTGTCCATATGCATCAACAGTTTGTCTCTATGTGCTCTTTATTCAGTTCTCCTCATAAAACATAATATTTTTGTCAGCTGAAATAATGACCTCCTGAGGAATCTGGCCCCAGACCTGTTAACACCATTTAATTAAGGGACGGTCATTCTAGTGGGCTCAGTGGAGTCTTTGACATGGGTAAAGGCTTTCAGGGGGCAGGTTTTCAGGGGCAGGTTTTGATTTGCAATTTGTAGAGTCACTGGAGGATTCCTGTACATGTTTAAGTTGTTCATACTGTTTGACTGTCTTTTATAATTTCCCAGGGAGGTTCTTTGCTTCCTTTCCTTTAAATTCTTTACCCTGCCTTCATCGCTTGAATTCCCTTTCCTCACACAATTAATTCTCTTCATTTAGATATTTCACTCCTTCCTAACATAGATTCTGCCTCCAAAGCTAAGGGTAGTGAAATAAGGAATATATGAAATAGATTTGTCCAGGACACACTACTCTTTAGAGGACAGGTGGAGGAGACATTTGTGCTTTAATGTAATAGTAAATACACACAAAGCAGTGCTCCTGGCAGCACAGCTACACAGAACACCAGACTGCTGGCAAATGACAGATAGACTTTATCCTGAATCCTCAGTGGGGAGCTCAAATCTGTATTTTTAAAACCCATCTGGAGTATTCAGTACCCTGGGTGCAATGAAGCCAAAACAAGAAAAATGTGAAAAATGTGGTTTCTCTCTCTTTCCTTTCTCCCTAAAAGTTCCAGATCCCAGTTAATTATAGATGTCTGCTCCTTATAATGAGAGACAACTTTCCCCCCCCCGTTGGAAACCGTTTGACTTAATTACTCCTGACATTTCAGACAGCACACTGTGAGCTTGCTCACAGTTTTGCAGCATTTAAATAAATAAATGAACAAACAAATAAATAAATAAGTAGCCTATCTCTCCTGCAGCTAACAGTTTATTCAGCTTCATGGTAACACAGACCACAGTGGTCAAAACATCGTGACTAACCAGCTCAACCAGCCATGGAAGAGCAGGCAGACAGAAATCTCTGCCTTACTCACTGTAAGAAATCCCTCACCCCAAATCTCACACAAAATAGATTTTGAAGGAAGTGCTTTCATACCCTCATGTTGCTGTTCAGTAACGAACAAATAAATTCAGAGGGAGGAAAGGAGACTGAGGTAGGGAACCAAATTAATGGCCCCACTTGGAAAAGAAGGAGATGTCGCCCTGACCACTCTGAGCCCAGGAGAGCTGCTGAGGCCAGTGTGATGAAAGGTCCAAGGTAAGTGAAAAAGACAGTGGTGAATTTGTGGTTGGTTGAGCAGCCACGGGATTCTGGAAATCACCAGTAGAAAATGTAGATAATGGCACAAGCAGTTGCCCGAGGGAGGCTCGGGGAAAAAGGATTAATGATGGTCGAGACCTGCTCCCCTTCCACTCCTTCCCCTGAAATGCCAAACTGCTGAGCCAGTTATCAATCAAGAATGTGAAATACATTGGTGAATTGATTGGGTTTGATACAGTGGCAGCCAGCTACGCTTTTGAATACTTTTTGAAAACAATTTTTACTGTGCAATGCTGGGGAAAGCCAACAAATAATAAACCTGTCAGAGTACTCACCAAGTGCTCGTAAATACTAAAGCTGCTGTAGTGCCTTGCAGCTGCACATGGGAACCATTCCAGAGCCTGAAAAATTGTCAATACTTAATCGTTGCATCTGATATCAATTCTAATTTAAACTTCTACTGTCTCTTCCTTCACATCTTATCTTTCCTCAGCAGAAAACGCATGAGTCTTAATAAAGGGCATGCTGATAGTGTGCCTTTCTTTCAGTAGGAAAGGCGTAGGGTTTTTCTCAGCAACACTTTTTCTCTTACAAGTTATTCAGTTCTTCTGAGCCTTTTATTCTGAAAGACCATTTCAAATTCCAAGTTGCATGTTTTTAAATGAATGAGGCTGTATAATAACCAAAGACAACTTGGCCCACTATCTAGCATGTGCTCAGACAAGACTGAATCAGTGGGACTGTGCTTGACCAAAGGCAGATAAAAAGCACAGCTACAGTATTTTATGTTGCCTTTGCCACAGAGAATGCAGGAAGAAGTTTTCACTTCATATTACCTACTGCCAGTAGCAGGACAAAGGACAATAAAAAATAGACCTTGATATCTTTTGAGATGAACCTGTATAGCAGATGTATTGTTTTGAAGTATTTTTGGTCTTATACTTTGTTTTAAAAGCACCTTTCAAAGAAATCCTCACCAGAAACAGAAAAGTTTATTGCCTCGTTCTTGGTTCTCAGCTCTTCTGTTTGGATGACAGATCCAGCATTGGCTAATACTCAAACACTGTCTCCTCCAGGCTCAGGATCAGTGCATCCCAAAGAGCAGGGAATCTAGTAAGAGAGTTAGGAGCCCTGCATGGTTGAGCAGGGAGCTCAAAATTAATTTCATTTAAAACTGAGACAGTTATTTCAAACAGATTATTACAGGCCTGAGTGAATCATCATTTGCAGCGTGGTGACCAACAGTGCCTGTGTGAGGGAATTCATGCATGCACACACACAAAGACACAAATGAACTTTCCAGCAAAAACAGAACTCATTTGTTTTCAGAAGAAAATCCTGATGTTATTGTCTTCCCCAATTTCATCTGCCAAGTTCA
This sequence comes from Ceyx melanurus, assembly GCA_024611195.1. Taxonomy (NCBI): domain Eukaryota; kingdom Metazoa; phylum Chordata; class Aves; order Coraciiformes; family Alcedinidae; genus Ceyx; species Ceyx melanurus. The sequence continues at coordinate 59,689 of JANHGL010018336.1, forward strand.
AAGTGAAGATTCAGGACTTTTCCATTTTTCCAGACTTACTGGAAGATGTTAGTTGAATGCACTTCCTTTTGTGTCTGTAAGTGTTCTTGTTAACAGGCTTTATGAGGCACTGTTAAAAGAAAGTTTGTAGAAAACCTTCTGTTTGTCTAAGCATTCTGTGTCTCCTAGTTTTGTAACCAGAAGACAGGAATTAAACAGTAAAAATGATATGGTTTTATTATCCTTCAGAAGAAAATCTGAGGATGGAATAATGTGCAGAATTTGTTGGTGTACTGTTTTGGAACTAGGCTTGATAATATGAACTGGTGATGCATATTCACTGGAAGAGGATTTCTAGAGATATGGTCGATGCCCTGAGCCTGTCAGTGTTTAAAAAGTACTTGGAAAATGCCCTTAATAATACACTTTAAACTGTGGTCAGTCCTGAAGTAGTCAGGCAGTTGCACTAGATGATTGCTGTAGCTTGTTTTCAACAAGAACTATTCTACTTAAAACCTTCTAAATTCCTCGTTGGCTGCAAAGCTAAACTCTCTGTTGTCTTTTTAGTTCCAGCTTGGCTGGAAATTCAAAGTGTTGAAACAAGATTTTATAGCAAGAGACTAAATCTGGATGACCCTTTCTTTAGATTGAGGCACTTCTGGTCATTGATGAAGTGCTTATTAAAGAGAATGCTGAGCAATTCTAGCACCCAGAAGTCTACCAGGGAAGATATGAGGCCTTCAGGCTGAGCAGGATTTATTCAGTAAAAAAGTAATATCATTATCTCCAATGCACTAAATATGTTTAAAAGCTTGAAATCTGGTTGTCCAAATATCAGAGAACAAACGATAAATATCTGGAACCTGGTATTTTAAACATCCAACTTGCAGTGAACATCTGGAGAGAGGCCTTATGTATTTACATTTTTAGGCTTGTTATATACTGCTCTGTTGCAATTAATTCAAAATGAACTTGTGAAGATTATCTTCTTTTCTAACCAGACCACATCGCTTTGTTCTTTAATGCCTTCTGTCTTCTGCCATGTTAAGTTTAAACTTCTAAAGCTAAATTTGCATTTCTTAGCTTTGCCATCAGCCCAAGAAAATCTTCAGAGCCTCCATCTCTCCAAAACTTTTTTTTTTTGTAAAAGATATTTCCCATCTTGTCTGCTAAACATGGAGTAGATAAGTGGTGGAGCAAGGCATGGCAGGTCATTCTTTCAACCCTTTCCCCATTCAGCAATTTACTCAAGACATGTTTCTTCAGTGCTCTCAAGAGAACCCTCAATCATCACAAGAGGAGTGGAAGCAAAAGAGAAAGTGCTCTTGGTCTCTGGGAACTCGCTGTATAGATCCTTATTTGCATCTGTATGAACTTTTACCTAGTGCATATTCTCTCTGTTTAATGATTAAACCATGAATAAATAATAGCTAATATATCATCAAGGGACTAGAGCTCAAACCAGGTACTGTGCATCAAAGAGCTGTAGCCAGTATAGGCAAGTACACAGAGACAACCACTAAGTCATAAAAATGCATATTTTGAAAATATAATTACATTTATATGACTAGCAGATATAAATTTGATAGTATGCATTTATTATAAATTCTAAATTACCAATTAATAATATATTACCATGCAGTAAATTAAAGTGTGTAACTAATTAACTGGAGTATACTGCTGTGCCTCAACAGACTGATGATGCTCTGCCATTTCAGTTAATATTTTCAACATGCTATTGAATTACAACTCGATACTCATTCTACTTCACTGTGAATGTATTTCTTTCACCAAATAAGCTTCCTAGGAAAAAAAATGAGGCTTCTAATGAACAGATATCTCATCATATAATATTCAAATATATTTGTCTATTTTTTTTCCACCTTTTCCTGCACAGATAGTTACAGCATATGGTGAAAAACTGCTAAGTAGTTACAATACATCACAAATGCTGCTCAGTATTTGTGCTGGGAAATTACAAGGTATTCAATGCAAACAGGTACATTCTTGTAGGTTGCAGCATCATTTACCTTGCAGGAGGGGAGCTTGTGTGCCCATGAACTTAGTGAATCCCCTGAATATACTTATCTAAAGGAGGGAGAGTGAAGGGAGCATTGTGGAAAGGTCAGCTACTTCTGTGCAAGTGACACTGCCTCAGCTATGAATCTCTGGATTTATTATTCTGCCTTCTTACCTCACACAAAGTTTCTTTGCACCATTTTCTGCTCTTCTACATCTCTTGTTTGAGACCTGGGAAGTCACACGGGGTGTGTGAAATCACTGACACAGATCTCAGATGGCCACATTAGGATCTCCCAAAGTCTCATGAGCATAAGAAGCCCTCACAAGTCAAGTGCCTCACTCTAGCCTATGCAAATATGAAATAATTCTACTTTGTTTAGCCTATATGAAAGGAAGTATCTTCGTGTTTGATTAACTTTGGAAATGTCAAATACTAGGCATTTCCAGATGTACACCATCCCACACATAGTGCCACAACTATAAGTTAAATTGTGCCTTAAAACAAATCACTCAGAAACACAATTCTCTACACTTTGCTCTTCCATAAAATTTACCTTGGTGAGATACAGTACAAAATTATAGGCATAACTGTGATGAAACTTTGTATCACACAGAAAAAAACACATTATTTCTGTGGAACTTCATAAGTTAACGCTGTCTGACAACACAAATAGAGCACTCTGTGGATGGTACTTTCCAAAATAACTATCTAAACAATGTCACAGAAACGTTTTGCAAGTTTTTTTAGTCGTTGCTATCTCCAAATCATTCATAACTTATGGTATAGCACATATTACACTGAGCACAAAATCCTTCTATTGTTTACTTTCAAGTGCTTTAAAGGAAAGGAGAGAAATTTGAAGTCCTACCATAACTTTAATGCATCAAAGAAGAAAATAAAGCAAGTTTCCTTCATGTCATGGAGGAAATGCTAAAACTCAGTTTTAGCCAAGAGAGATGTTCATTGCTTTTCCATTTTCATAATGTCTTTCATTTGCTTCACATAACTATGAACTATAATACTGTAGAGGATCCATTATAGAAAAAGCAATAGGCAATTGAGCAGATGGGAAGAAGAAATGTAACCACAAGAGGAAAGAGTCTGAGCTGTTTGTTCTGTTGTAGTTATGAGCTAATAAACTAGACCTTTATCACAAATATGATCCTCGGATTACTAATAACCTGTAAGATAGGAAAAATGGCACTAGAGGCTCACCCTGTGTTTTCCCTTTTGTTTTTTTCTCACATTTTTATACACCTTTGTCATGTGCTTCATCTGCAGGCCTCCAGCAATATTTTATTTTAATATGCACACTGTAGGCTCTCTTAAGCACACCCTGCCTTAAACACCACCATTCAGACCTAGCCCTTCCTCTTAGACAGCTGCACGCCAAGAAGAAGGGGCAGCCAGAAAAACAGAGCTGACAAATCTGTCTTTTTTTACAAATACAGAGCAGCCAGAGGTTGATGGCTGGAAGAAAAAGCATCTCAAACCAGTGCTATCCTGAGCCTACAAAAAAAAAAAGGGAGTCTTTGTGAGGACCCCCTCGGAATTCATGTGTTGCAAAAGCAAACTCTGCTGCACCAGGGAACCATGTACCAGCCAATCTCTATACTGCTACAGATCACTCCTACAATGTTCTTGGCGAAGACACATTTTTAAATGGAAGAAATAAGAAAATGTTTGTTCTTAACATTTATTCTTTGATGATCATGTTCTTGTCATGTCAAAATAAGCTCCCTCTTTGCCAGACTTGGCATTTGAATGTTGCAAAACAGCTGACATTACCATTTCTTAAGTGTACACATAAACACTGCCCTCACAGAAAGTATTGGAAGTTTGCACATTTTAATGAGACTGGATAATGCCTCTGTAATTTCTCATCCCTCTTACAATGGTTGTCATAAGGAAAGGGTAAATGCATGCCATCCTACCTTGTTATCAGCAGAGTCTAAATGTTATGTCCTTCCATTTAAAAAGCTGCCCTAGTCTGTTCTTCCCAGTGTTGTATAATTAGACAAGCCACACATTTTTCTTCCACCCTATTTGCAGTTTCAGTAATTTATAGGAAAGCAGTGGAGCTGTTTATGACACAGAAAATATAGGCCAGGTCAGAACTGTGGATTATATAGTAATTTTCCATATAAAACATGTGGATTACTAAAATCTTATTTCATAGAGTACAGCAAATGGAGGCATTGTTTGTAAATTAGTGAGGCATAACTTCCATTTCAGTCTCAGACAGATTCTAGTTTTATTTTTTGAACTTGGATTATTACTTGCACTGCAGTGATATGAGGATCTGCCTCCATTCATTGCTTCACAGTACCTCCATCAGAAACAACAGTATTAACCTGAAGGCAACAGGGTCCTGATCTCCAAAACATTTTCAAACACATGGGGCACCATGATGAGAATAAGAGGTAGGCAATCAAATACTCTATGGGTTAAGAAAAAAAAAAAAAAAAAAAAAAAAAAGAGGATGAAGGAAAAAAAGGCAGAAAAATTAAAAAAAGAGGAAAGTATCATAGACACTGCCAGATTAACTGTGCTATTTATTTACTCATGGGCACCATTTGCCATTGACAAAAATGAAGGTTTCTCCAGGAACTCAAATGTGATCAAAATGCCAAGAATTAGCACTAGACCTTGCAGAGATCAGACTGGACAGCAGCAATATGCTATACATCATTTTTTAGTTTGATAAAAAGCTCTTTTGTGAATAAAGACAGATTTCCAAGTGAATGGTGGGTATTTCCTCTGTGAAGTCAGTGACTCACAGACACGAGGAGCTGATGATACAGAATTGTTATGCTGGGTGAACAAAATGGTAAACCTACAGCTTTTAAAATATCACTCTGTTTCCATTATTATCCAAGCACTTAAGTGAGCTTTATTTGTTTGCTTAACGTGTGCTTATTCTTGATGCAATGTGCCTCTGCAAAACACTTCTTCCTCATACAACTCCCACCTGAAACATCAGATTTTCTCAGTCTTATAATAGTTTTCAGGGCTTGAAGCTAACTTTTTAAGGCTAGAAAGAAAAATATTTATTATAATTAAAACATAGCTTAGAGTATGCACACATGTTTCTGTGTAAATGAAGTTTAGAAAGGTTCAGAACTATAGTTAGTCCATCTAGGTACCCAAAATTCCAAATGTTCATCCAAACATACAAAAACAGTGAGGCTACAAAACCGAGCCAGAAATTTCACAAGCCTTTTGAGAATTATTTCAAATTCTTCTTCCTATTTAATCTGAAATAGAAGTGCTCTCAACATTTTTTCAGCATCTGTGATCATTGCCTTGATTAGGGGCACAGAATACAAGGTCAATAAAAGAGCAAAATAATGGGATATGATGAAGGGGCAATTAGTTTTTCAAATATTTCTAAAAAAGGATAACAGTTCTTGATACCACATCTTTTGTCCAAATACATTCACACAAATCACTGCCATTATACTTCATTTCTCTTGGTACTATTACAACATGCACAAGAGTTTTTTTTATAAAATAATAGCTACTCATTTATTCTGAAGCATTCAATTAACAAAAATAAATAAAACTAATAGTAATAAAATAGCAAAAAGGTACCTGGTTTCTTGTCAGTGGAAATTGCTAGTGCTTTTTTCAATGAGTGAGACACTAAGGAACTGCATTTGCTCTCTGATCCAGCATGGGCAAGAAGGGACTTGCAGCAGTTTCCCAAGTGTTCCTTGAGTTTAAATTTGATATGCATTAATGGAATGTGCCAAAACTCTCATTTCTTCTTTGAGTACCAGACAGCAGTAGCTATACTGTATCTCCTCTATATTCTATTTTTTTTAAATGCACATTCCTTTGTGACTAAACAAGATGGGTTTCAGGCCTGGAAATATGAAGGACCTGTCAAAACCACACGTCAGAACACAGTACTGGGACATCCATGAAAGAAGCAGCTGAATTCCTGCCAGAATGTCAAGATGTGTCTGATTATTAAGCAGAGGCAAAGTGTTACCCTGCTATACCCCTTCACCTTTGGCATCTGATGTGGTACTTGCTTTAAGCAGTGCTCGGGGTCCTGCAGAAGCACCAGTTTAAAACAGCACAGACCACAATGGCTCTGCAATATCCTGCCTGATGCTCACATGCTCACAGACTCCACAGCTATTGCAGCTGAAGGAAAAAATACAAGCAGAAAGGATGGATGCCTATTTATTGTTGTATTGTTCAAACTAGTTTTCAAGAAAATGAAGTTTTCTGCCATTTTTCTCCTGTGCCAGCTGTCTTAGATCCATTCTATACAAAAGGATAGCAACTAAGTAAAAATACAGATCAGACCCAGTTTGGTCTGAAAAAAAACCCCAAGGTAAGAGAGAAAATACTTTAAACAGACATTGCTACAAATTATCATGTACAGATTTTCTTTTCTTGGCCATCACAATCATACCTCACTATTTACATGAGAACTGTTCTTACTTGGATCACAGGCAGATAGGAATTAGATATCATCACTAAGTCTACAAACTTAGAATAAAGAATTACAGAACAGGAATGAAAATGACTAAGTTTATAAGAAAAACAAAAAAAAAATATTTTTTTTCTACAAACCATAAAAAGCTTTTGATCCAAGTGTGACAAGCAACACTGACAACTTGGTCTGGTTCCTGATTTAGCCTAACCAGGCCACTAGCATCAGTCTTGGTGAAAGAAAAGTGATTATTACTAACAATAACAGATGCTTTTGTTATCTGGCCCAGCAGGAAGGCTACAAATTCAGTGAACAGAATGAAGTCTGATTTACTGGAAACCTATAACCCCCTAATATCCGTGGGTTTTAACATGTTCATCATTATGGCAGTCAAGGTTCCAACACACTCTGATTAAAGTGAACACAAAAAGAAGTCTGTACATTTCTCACACCATTCCCCAAACAGGCTTTTATTTACTTTATGTTACTCTGTGTTGACAACAGTGCTTTGGGAAAGGCAAGGTGAACGAAAAGGTTTGTTTTTTCACAGTAAAAGCAATGAGGTTTGTACTCACTGACCTCATTGGAAGTAGACTGCACAAGAAACAACTTGTAAGTAAGCCCTCTATCCTGAATTTACTCATATGGTTTTATGCTTTATTTTCCTCCTTGATAACGTTACTTATTATGCATGATCTTCAAGTGTGAAGAACTTGACACATAAGGATAAAACTGCAAGAACTTGGAGCATAAGGATCAAAAGGCACTTAATGTGCCTCTCTGCAATAAGACAGAGAAAGCCAGTGCTGCTGTGTACAGTGTCAGCCTTTGTAAGGCATCAGTCTCTTCAATGCTGCCAAGAGATAACTGGCAGTAGCTGGAAAAGATTTCCATAGAGAAAACTGAGATAAACTGTCTTGCAGGACTATCTGGGGGCAGCCTGGTTAACCCTGTATTCACAGAAACAACCTGAATTTGCTTCAAAAACACACTTCCTTTCCATGAGGCGTGTTTGGCTTTCAGAGATACTTATGTTTTGCAGACAATAAACTTTTTTATATTGCAACAGCAAGTTCTTGGCAGTAAACTCAGTCTTCTGAAAAGAGTGAAGAATGTGGCACTGTTTAGTTTCTTGTACTTGAGTCAGCTGTGCTCTTGGAGGGAAAAAAAGTATAAATAAGATAGGGAGATGTGATATGAATTCTCACCTAGTTTGGATGGATTATGTTTACTCTCATTATCATGTTTAAAATGCTGGTTTGATGCTGGCACTTGCCATTAGAGGTGAGAGGGTCTTTCCCCAGAATTCAGTTATTTCTATTAACTAGGATATTTTACAGAAATTACATCAAATCTTACCCCAGATTACTCCATTGTTTGTCCTGGTTTTGGCTGGCATAGAATTACTTCTCTTCACAGTAGCAACACGGGGCTGCTTTGGGTTTGTGCTGAAAACAGGGTTGATAACACAGGGATGTTTTTGTTATAGCTGAGCTGTGCTTACACAGAGTCAAAGCCTTTCTGCTCCTCACCCCACCCTGCCAATGAGGGGGCTGGGGGTGCATAAGAAACTGTGAGGGGACACGGCTGGGACAGCTGACCCCAAAAACACCAAAGGGATACCCCACACCATAAGATGTCATGCTGGGCAGTTAAAGCTGGGGGCAGAAGGAAAGGGGAGGATGTTGAGAGCAGTGGCATTTGGCTCCCCAGTACCCATGAGGTGTGATGGAGCCTGGCTTTCCTGGAGATGGCTGAACACCTGCCTGCCAATGGGAAGTGGTGAATTAATTCCTTGTTTTGCTTTGCCTCCATGCACAGCTTTTGCTTTACCTGTTAAACTGTCTTTATCTCAAGCTGTGAGTTGTCTCACTGCCTTCTGATCTTCTCCCCCTTCCCACGGCAGGAAGGTGAGTGAGCAGCTGTGTGGGGTTTAGCTGCCTGCTGGGGTTAAACCACCGCAGCTGAACACAAGCAAACAGCACTGAAGCAAACTTACCTGCTACCTTCCCCAGAAAAGTCTGATTTTATATGCTGTGTACCCCATTCTATTTCACTCACTCTCTTCAGATCACATTGCAATATTATTTTATAAATATCACAATGCTTCTGATTCTACCAAGGTGTCAATAACTGCTTGTTAAACTATCACGTGTAAGCCCTATGAGCCTGCTGCTGTAGAGCACTGCAACCAATGGTTCTTAACTCACAGAACCTCCTTATGAGAGTCTAAAAAAGAAAATCCACCAGAAGTGAATGCAGACTGCTCACCTGCAGCAATATTTTACGGAATTATTCACAGATATAAATAAATACATTTTAAAAATCCCTATTTTGAGATACTATTCTGCTTCTTTGTCCCACTGGCATTCAGGAGTGTTAAAATATGTTCACTGTAGGTATTGCAGTTATAAGCAGAAGTTAAAAGAGCATTACATCCTTCTCTCACTGCTCTCAGAGAAAAATAAAGTGGCCTTGATTCTCTACAGTTCAATCCTTCTTAGTTGAAGCCTTGGCAATTTCAGGCTACTTTCCTTCTCAAAGAAAGGATCCACACTGGGGTTTAATATACTTGGGTTCTGACATAACCGTGACTTTGAATTCTCTGACTGAAATACCTTACATAAGAGGTAATTAATTATTATGCCATTACTCACTTATCCAGACCATTAAAATGTCTAAAGCAACAGGACCATTCAAGAAAATTTTAAAGGACAGCAGCTTTTTGCAATGTGTTACAATGTTCAATAGAGCAGACTTTTGACCCATATGAAAGACTAAGGCTTTTTCTGCCAAAAAATGTTGGCAGGCTGTCCAGACTCACTCATACAACAAGCACAGTGTGTTTTCACATCTATTCATTAAGTCCTACTGTGAGATTGCAGTGTGTGAGAAAGCAAGAATAGACATTTTAAACCCTTTTACTCACTGTAGCTAATTGTTGAAATAACCTGAAAATGTCTTTTCCAGTATTACAGTTCTCAGCTTGAATGAAGCTCATTGGGAAGACTGAGCATATCAGTTGATAAAGCAGTTGAGTCAGTTAACTGATTATCAGCATTTCAGCGGGTCTGAACAGTACCAGTAATTCAGAAAAATTAGCAAAAACTAAAAGATGTTTTGTATTATTCTGTTACAAAACCAGTTACTCCACCAACTGCTGGTTTTTTGAGAAAAAAACACCCTGCAGTTTTAGAACTTGGTGCAGAAGCAGCAAGATATCAGAAAGAAGCCAATGAATTAAATTACACCCTGGCATTTATTGCTTTATAAAAATTCCTTTTTTTTTTCTTTTGGAGGGTTGGCTTCTTCAAAGAGGGGTATGACTGGCATTTGTGAAAAGGCTTAATGAGCTTTTACAAGAGAGAAACTGGGAAACCCCTTTCCAAAGAAGCAACTTTGGTCAAGAAACGTATCCCTATTTTTGTCTAAACAAGTAGTTCATTACTAAGTTGTTCAGTGATGTGGACCATTAAAGATGGTGATGTGAACATGTGAATACACAGCTCAGTTGCTGCTTGATACTGCCCAAGGAGGAAAGAGGATTGCTCTTGAAGGTTTTTTTGTGGCTATAGGAAATGCTGCAGCATTTTCATAAACTTCCTACTGGGCACCTAGTAGCAAAACCACCATTTTCATTGGCTGTATAAGCTTTTGGAAGATTCAGTATTGACAAAGACTGAAAGTTACCATCATCTGTTGGCCTCAGTTAGATCAGTCTCTGTTAGATTAGGCAACTCCTATTTTTATCTACTGCAGAGAAGAAATGACCTTATCATTTAAAAACACATTCAAAAGTGTCCTTAAAGCTAAATATTGTTCTAAAGAATTCTTATACTTGGCATTATAGGTAAATTGAGTCAAAAAAGACTGAAACATTTACCTAATGCCTCTCAACTTAGCTGTTGATTCAGCAATCAAATATCTTTAATCATTACAACTCCTTCCTAATCTAATTCGCTTGTCTTTAAATTGTGCCATTACATTCAACCTTTCACCTTTTTCCTTCCAATCAAGTAAACCAAACCCAGTTTTGGCCCAAGTTAAAGGGCAGACTACAGTCGGAGGAGGCAGTATTTGTATCTTGAGCAGACACAAGCACAAAATAAATAAATAAA
>JANHGL010018337.1:0-10515 GCA_024611195.1 Ceyx melanurus
CGCCGTGGCCGTCCCTTCGCTCCGCGTTCGTCCCCTCGCTGTCCCTTCCCGCCCGGCCCGCCGAGCCCTGAGCGGGTGACAAGCAGCTCGGCACAGCTTCGTGTATATCTACCCTCAAAATAAAACCAACCAACCAACCAAGCAAAGAGGTTTCGTTGTGCTGGATGTTTTGTGTTTTTGGGGGGATGCGACCCCTGGACGTGCCCGGGAGCGCAGCCCCACCTGCCCGTAGCCGTGCCCCCGGTGTCTGCTGCCGAGGATGCCGAGCCCCGGGGCAGAACGGGGCTCTTGCTCCCCAAGAACAGCGAGTGCGACAGGGATGGTGCCGCGGTGGATGGGGTTTTGTGATTCCTGACATTCAATGTAGACATTAGACGTGAAAAAGTCAGTTTCTTCTTGTATTGAACTGCAATCTGGTTTTCTCTGTGGACTGGTGAAGCTGTGTGTGTCCCCAGTCTCATTTTTCTGCCTGGAGTTTCAACATCTTGTTTTTTCTGGGGTCACCCATATCTGCTGCTCCTCCCACTTTTAATGGCCCAACAAACCTTGATCCATCTTAGCAGACAAATCTGGTTTAGAGCTGTTTTCCTACACCTCCTTCTGGTCTTTTTTTTTCCCCATTACTCCACTAAATGTGATGGTAACTCAAAAGGGTGGGGAGGTGAGCAGTGTAGGTCACAGGCTGAGTGCAGCCAGAAGTCAAGTCATTGAAGCTGCTGAAGCAAGGCTGGGGGAGGAAAGGTGTCTGGATAAAGCACACATGCCACAGCACCCTGGGCTCTGCCACAGCACCCTGGGCTCTGCCCTTGCCAACAGAAGCAGATGTGCCTCAGCCATGCTCACAATATACACAGTTGCTTGGAGAGTATCCCTGAACAAGCTGGACCAACTGCCTTGTCATATATAGCTCCTCTGTTGGCTCTGCCCTTGTTTCCCTGACCTGATTTCTCACTGTTCCTCTCACTAGTTCTGTCTCTGGAGACATCAGATGACATGGTCCTGGCTGCTGCTTTGTGCAGGAGAAGAAAAACTCTACCAGACTTGGAGAGCAGGATGGCCTGTGGATGCAGGACAGCTACTCTGGAAATGTGAGGAGAAGCTTCTCCAGCTGTCAGCTCCCCTTTAGATCCACACTGCATGGAGGTGCAGAGCAGAAAGCCCATGAGCTCACATTAAACCTTGAACAGGCTCCCAGCTAGTTTTCTTCCCTCTCACCCCAAGGCTACTGCTTAGCTTATCTCCAGGGAGGACCCTTGAGATAATAGCAGGGTTTATGATCCCACAGAGCCACCTTAGCCAGAATTCCCCTAACTTTCTGCCCAGCTAGGTGGTAGCAACACTGACCTAGACCAAAGGTCACTCTGGCTGGTGAAGTGATGCCAGGTTCCTGCCTTGCTGAGGGCTCTTGGGTGGCATTTGGGGGCACAGCAGCAGTGAGAGAAAAAACGTACACAGAAGTATGTTCTTTCTCCTCACAGTGTCCTGGAAATCTGGTTTTGTGTGTGTGTATTTTCTGGACTAGATTTTGATCCTGAAAACAGAGCAAGCCCTGAAGAAAAGGAGGGAAAGCAACCTTTCCACTTGGGGGTTTCATTTTCTGTCCACAATGAGGTGCAGCTGTATACAAGTTTGCACTGATTCTCTTCACCTGGACCTGTTTTACTGCCACAAGACTCCCAGTGCCTGCCTACCTGCACTTTCTCACCAGCTAGACTAGCTAGACTATTTTGTTTCATGTCCCTAAAAGATGTTGGAGCCTTTTCCCTGAAGGGGTTGGTTGGGAACCTCCATGCAGCCAAAAGCCAAGGTTTTGATAGTTTTTTTGTGTGCTGGTTTTCTAGCTTCAGCACCTCAGACATTGCAATGATCAGTGACTTTGCTTTCATTAAAGAGACTTTGTTCCTGGTAGTATTTTCTCTTTCCCTTTTGTATTTGCAAAGGCACTTACTAGTTTCCAGTGCTCAGTCAGCATTAACTCGTTCTGCTGTTTCTCCACTGTTATCTTTTCCTTTCCTTTATCTTTCCCCAACACAACTTAACTGACTCATTTAGTGCTTGCTTCTTCTTGGCTTCATTTCTATTACTAACTTTATTTTTGTCTTCCAGTGTTTGAGCAAATACAATAAAAGTCACTTAGAACCAGAGAATGGTAGGGGTTGGAAAGAACCTCTGGAGATAAGGAGATCATCAAGTCCAACCCCTTGCCAGAGCAGAAGCACCCAGGGCAGCCCACACAGAAACAGATTCAGGTGGGGTTGGAAAGTCTCCAGAGCAGGAGACTCCACAGCCTCTCTGGGCAGCCCCTGCCAGGCTCTGCCACCCTCACAGTGAAGAAAGTTTTTCCTCATGTTGAAGTGGAACTTCCCTGGCCCCTTCTCCTTGACAGCCACCCTGCAGATATTTATAAACATTCATAAGATCCCCTCTCAGTCTTCTCCTTCCCAGGCTAAACAGCCCCTGGGCTCTCCTAAGAGAGATATTCCAGGCCTTTCATCATCTTCGTAGCTCTCCATTGGACTCTCTCTAGTATTTCCCTGTCCCTCTAGAACTGGGGAGCCCAGAACTGGACACGACACTCCAGATGTGGTCTCACTAGTGCAGAGAAGAGGGGGAGGAGAACCTCCCTGGACCTGCTGGCCACACTCTATGCACCCCAGGAGACCATTGGCCTTCCTGGCCACAAGAGCACATTGCTGTCCCATGGAGAACTTACTGTCCACCACAACTCCAAGGTGCCTCTCCATGCAACTCCTTTCCAGTGGCTCGGGGCTGGCTCTCTGAATAGGATTTGTGTGATTTTGGTAGAAGGTTTCTACTGCTGTGACTATTGTGCTGGCAGAAAGGGGGAGGGAGGTTGAGGACTGGGCTGATTTACCACCACTGTGCTGCTCAAAGCCATGCAGTGTCCTCTGACACGAGCCTATAGTCACGTTTGGAAAGCAGACTTCATTGCACAAGTCATGGCTTAGACATGTGTTGACAGTGCAGCTCCTGCTCCATGCTTTCATGCTGCAGCACGTGCAAATGAGGCAGCAAGTGGCCCTGACAGAGCTCCTGAGAGCACCAGCTCAACCCAAAAACTGCACCAGACCATGGGTCCCTCTTACACCCCAGTGGAGCAACACTGGCACCAAGGGGCTGTTACAGCCTAGCCCTTGTCTGCCCCTCCAGTGTTCTGGTTGGAGTATGGTGCCTCAAAGCAAAGCTGTAGAAGTACCCCTGTAGAGCACCTCATCCCACACTGCTGTGCAGGTCACTGCACACCCTCCTCTGCTGTGCCTTCAGCACTGTGACATGGCACACATCCAGACCAGTTCCCCTCACCATGCTGCAAGCAGGTGGAGATTGGCAGGAATAACTTCAACTTGTGGTTCCTCAGCTCATCCCAGCAGCCCTCGTGCCTGGTCCTCAAGAGCTGAGAGGCTTAGCCAGGTGCTGCTCCTTGCCCTGACCACACAAAACCCTGCCTCAGCAGCATGTGTGGCAGAGCCTCCAGGCATACAAGAGCAAAGGACTAAAAGCAGAGGAGGGATGTCTGCCCATGTGGAGAAGGGCAAGGCCAGGCAGGCTGTATCAGAGGCTCTTTGCAGGAGGGAGAACAGCTTCTGAGCCTGGGAGAGCTGAGAGGAGCAGAGGGGAGTGTGCAGAGGGAAGATCTCCAGCACAGAGGTGCACTGGAACAGCTGGGCTAAGACACTGGCCTGCACTGGGCGAGACCTCCCCACCTGACCTACTTTGGCAGAGGTGGTTGTTTCAGTGGAATGTAAATCTCTGCAGGTATGTGAGGAACTTCCTGGCATCACCCAAGGATGGGCAGTGCCAGGGCAGGGCCATGCCACCCAATAGCTCATGCTGCCTGAGCCAGGACTGAGGTGCTCAGTGCCACAGAGAGTCTGCCATGGGCATGAGCTCATTCCCTGAGCAGGCAGAGCTCCTCAGGCTGGGCAAAACCACCAGGGAAGGAGGAAAGCAAAAAAGGTTACCAAAAAATGGGATTTCTGGACTTCCAATCCCCAGCTGCTGTTTCAGGCTATGCCTTCACACTCTGTTTTGCATAGTCCAGCACAGCACCCTGTGTGTCAATATTGGCAGCCTCAGGAATTCCAAATAATGAGTTAGTTGCTGAAGTCACAATAATTTGAGGGAAAAATGACTTTGGGAAATCCTTTGAACTGTATGTGGCCACAGTCTCTTAGCTCACCTCTGGATTTTGTCCTGTAAAGTACACCTCTCAAACTTCTCCCCCAGTTGAAAATGTCTTTCTTCTCTTTACTTACTTCTTTTCATTGTTATTTTTCTCCTTCCCCCCTGCTTTCTTATTTCAGATGTAATTGCACAATTCAAACCAGGAAAATGAAGGAATAATAAGATATATGATGAAAGTCAAGGTGAAAGTAGAAAAACCATCAAGCCACGTTCTGTTACTGCAAAGGGTTTTCAACCAAAATAAACAGAAAACAGCAACTGAAGGCACAGAATTCAAAATCCTCTGTCAGGTAGGACCAGAACAATTCACACTTGGTATGTACTGAGGCTGGGTTTTAATGCTCTAGATCACTTACCTCATTTACAGAGGTGATGCAAACTTTCCTAAATATCCTCTGAGTAGCATTTTCCCAGGCTCACCACCCCCTTCTTCCCTCTTCAGCATCATTTTCTCCACAGGGTGACAGGGTTCCAGCTGTTGTGCCTGCTTGGAGCTGTGGTGCATGTTCCATCATCCAACTCTGGATCATGCTGGCAGTCAAAGAGTGACACCAATGGTTTTCCTGATGGATAAACATTGTCTGGTGGATTTAATGCTCATCATTTAATGTGAGGAAGGACTTTATAGCAGCAACAGCAGTCAGGCTGCTGATGATTGCCCAGTATTGCTGGGAAAAAAACAAACCTGAGTACTGCTGCTCCAAGCCTGTGGAAACTCAGCACCTTTCTTCTGAGTGTTTTCACCCTCCAGGGTCAGGACTTACAGCAATGTGAGCTCACAACTGCAAAGCCAGTGGGATGAAATGGAAACTTGAGCTAGGAAAAGGAAAAAAGGAAACTCAGCTCAAGGCTGAATGAGAGCAGTGCACACTCAGCCAAAAGCAGAATGAAACCCCAACACAGGGAAAGAAAAGGGCAGCACGAGTACAGCTTGTTGCACAGAACTGTGATTTATCTGCTTTTATTTTCAGTAGTTCCAGTGGCATCATGATGTAAGATTTTATAGCCTATTAAATCATGCCTGATGCTTATGGGTCTAGTTTAGAGTGCATGCATTATGGACAGGCAGCAGCCTCTCCATGGCTGAGCAGCAAACAATTTCTACTCACACACCTTATTCCATCCTCATGCTCTTTTGCAACTTCAGCTCAAAAACTGACAAATAAACCTCAAAGACAAAGATTTTGGTCAAGAATAAAAAAAAACAGACCAACAAACCAACCCATTACTTTTCTATTCCCTTTGAGTTACAGGTCATTCAGATTGCCCTGATGTAAAATGACCTTTATTTCTCTTTTTGTTTTCTTTTTCCAGAAGGGTTAACTGCAGCTTTTTCAGATGCTGCCTGTTCTGCCACCTCCATCAGCAAACAGGAGGGAGAGAGGCTCAGACAAGTCCTGTCAGTCATAGCAGGGGGAAAAGGAAGAGCAAGGCAATGGGTGAGGACAGAAAAGGAAGTCAAGAGGAGAGGAGGACCAGGATTTTGAGTGGATTGCAGTGGTCACAGCCACCTCAGTGAGAGATGAAGACACATTTCACTCTTAGATAGCATCTTACAAGCAGTAATTAAATTTTTACAACACCCATATGAGGTAAGTGCATAATTACCTCTCCTATTTTAAAGCTAGGGGAGGAGAGAGGGCATGTGGCTTGCCAAAGGCTAGGTGGTGAGTCAGTGGCAGTGCCACCAGCAGGAGCACCCAGTTCCCAGCCCAGCCCCAGCCCAGCAGCAGCGGGTGGTGGTGAGGCAGCCTCCTGCTGAGAGATGAAAGTGAGCTGATTGCTCCAGGGCTCTGAGGAGAGAGGGAGGTTAGCAATAGCCTGCGGCTCTTTCTACACAAAGAGTCGGGGCTGAGGGGAGTAGGAAAGAGGATGGTGGTGAAGTAACTACCCATAAGAGCAAAGAGAAAAGAAAGGGAAAGGAAAGAGAAAGGGAAAACAAAGGGAAAGGAGCTGACAAACCAGAACCAAACGGCAGGGGAGGAAAATGGGTCAAGAGAGAAGGTAGATTTTCTCGAGGAAGGCCTAAGGGAGAGGAAGGAAGGAAGGCAGCAAGAAAGGAAAGAGCAACGAGAACAGGATGGGGAAGGAGGAAAAAATCCAGCAAGTGCATCCATGGCAGCGTTTGAAAGCTATTGCAGTCAGAGGCAGGCAAAGAAATACTACTGAGCACAGGGTATTTCTTTGAACTGGGTGATTGTAATCACACTGCTGCCTCTTGCACAGCCAGCTGGAGATTTTGGAGCCCTGCAGAGCTGGGTAAGCATCAGTAGATTTGTTTCACCTCTGGGAGAACTGAGGCTTGGAGCAGCAAAGCCACTTGCCTGTGGTCACATTATTCTGGTTTAAGAGATTACAATAAATGCAATTCAAAGGAAGAGTAGGACAGAGATGGACACAGAGTTGTCAGTGTCAAAGGAGACAAAAAGAGGTGACTAATGTCAGCAGCCCAAACCTATTTTTTTATAGCTCTAGAATACATAAGCCCAAATAAAATGACAGGTGAAGGCTTTGAGCTTGCTTGGAACTACAAGCTAAGGAACAGTAACCCAGCATTAGTGCAGCCAGTGCCCTTAAACAAGCTATGGCCTCAGTTTCCCTCCTTGCAGTAAATTTCAGGTACCAGTTTTCACCCACACAGCTCCAAAATGGAGACACATCTGTACTCCAGAAGATTTCACAACACCAACTATTCTTAGGCTTCCCAAAGTGCTTTGAAATGAGAATAGAATTCCAGTTGCAAGTGACCTAGAGTTGTCTGGAAGCTGCCCATGACCTGGTAGGGTC
Source organism: Ceyx melanurus (assembly GCA_024611195.1). Classification (NCBI taxonomy): domain Eukaryota; kingdom Metazoa; phylum Chordata; class Aves; order Coraciiformes; family Alcedinidae; genus Ceyx; species Ceyx melanurus. Next base: position 6,994 of record JANHGL010018337.1, read on the forward strand.
ACTTATTTGTGGCTGTTATGTACCCCAGGGCAGGAACTCTATGCCTGACAGCCAGTGGCTGCCACACCAGAAGGATCATCACCTGGCAAAGCAGAAGCCCAGAAGTGCCACTGGGGGATTGCACTGGAGTGGCACAGTGTTTTTAGGACCTAAGAAAGTGAGATGCTTTTGTAGAAGCTCCTCTTCATCTCAAATGCTGCCCTTCCTTACCTCTTCTTCATCCTTTTCCTCACAAGAAATGAAGTAGCCACAGCTATTTTTACTTTAGCTTGAGGAGGGCAGAGAGAAGCATCCTCCTGTACAAAGCAAGAGAAGAAAACCTGGATTCAGGAATGTGCAGTATAAAAAATAAAGGCTATTTTTAGTGAAACTCTTTTGGTAGTAAAGTTTTCACCATTTATTCCAAAGAATCTGATTCCTCAGCTACTCAGGAGCATCAGAAGCTCCATCACTGCTCCCTTCCAGCGAGCAGAGGGCTGTGGCACTTGAGCTGTGCAGTGCTACCACCCTCAGGCCAGTGGCAACACCACAGCTCTGCAACTGGGGGTGCCCTGCAGATGCCAGAATGCCACCTGGCAGAGTAGCCTTGTCCGTGTCACTCGGTGGTGACACTGCCAATGCTGAGACTCCCTGCAGGGGTGTTTGTCCTGGGGGCACCTTCTGCCCATCAGAGTTGTGCTGACACCACTAGCTCACCTCCCAAGGAGCAGCAAGAAGCTATGGGCTGGTCAGGAGAGTAAAAGAGAATAAGGGACCAAAACCCAAAGTATTTGGATTATTTTATATACTTCTACATTAGCAGAATGAACTTATTTTGCTGAAAAAAAAATTTACTATTCTTTACTATTCTGTTCTTTACTCTTTATCTATTTTTTCCCCTTGATGAAAAAATATTATGGTACAACCTCTTGATTGCACAGCAGTGCTCCAGTGGAAGTATATCCATGTCTGTGGTCCCCAGTGTGGTTCAGCACAGCTTCAAAGCCCTCAGGCCACACATGGTGGGCCAGCAGCTCTGTGGTCACCAGCAGACAGTGAGGTGGACTCTGGGCAAGAAGCAGAGAAGCCACAGCAAAGGCTGCAAGAGAGGTTGACAAAACAGGGGTATGAATTTCACCCTTGCCACATGAGACCTGCCAGGTCCTTGAGTGAGGACATGGATGGTGGTGGTTCTCCCCCACAGGAACTTCAGTATTTGCTGCCCTAATCACAACTGGGTGGCTGGGCACGTGCCCTGATCTATGGATCAGATAATGAGGAGACACATCAGGTATGTGGGGTTTCATGTTCCAGCACTCTCTGTGCTGAAACTTGCCTACCTGTGGGAGGACCTCCTCAGCCTCTCTGCACCAGGTTGGAAAGCACAACTCTTTGATCCATGCTCTGATCCAGCTCTGAAGCAGTTTGAGCTGCCTGTGTATGCTGATGAGGACAGATCCACCTGACAGCTCTCTCAAAAACATCAGTATTACCTGAAGCCAAGTGAGGGTGAAGTGCTGTCCTCAAATGGTGATGGACAGCTAATAAAATAAAGATGGGAGCAGCTCCTCAGTCCCTTCAGATAGGTGCAGGATTTTTTAGTGTCTTGCTGGGGATTTTGCACACAGGAGTTCACCTCTGTCACAGCTTTCTCACAAAGCAGAAATGAGAGCAGTGGTGAAGCACACTCAGAGGGAAACACTATCATTGCCTTAGGAGAAAAGGTTTCTTTTGCCACTTAATTGACCACCCTCAGACACAGAAATTCAGATCACACAAGCTATAATGCAAGCAGGACACAAGATGTGAAAGGTGAATATGTTTATATGGATCTGACAGGTATTAATGATGGCTTTCATTTGGAAAGGGAATCTTGGAAGATAAATGGCTCATTAAACAGGTCTAACAGCATTAAATGTTTTCTAACAGCATTACCTTCTGGAGCCAGGTGTTGCAAAATACAAAGTGTCTTGCTACCTTTATTTAACAGAAGCTCCTTATGAATGTAAGAATCTTTTCAGGTCCAATTGTAGCTTACAATGTGCTTCAACCCATGTTTCCTATGCATGGTTCATAATGAGATTAGTGGAGTGTAAATCTTCATGCAATTTAAATAAATAGCCTCTTGAGGATCTGGCATTAGAAATATAGTGTTCTGCATTTCCCTATGGGCACTGATGTTGCATCCTGTAATTGTCAAGTATTTATCTGTGTCACATTACAAGGCATTTGATTTAATTTTAAATGGGAAAGTTCCATCTTTTCTTTGCTTTGACCATTATATAATTTGGTCAATTACAATTTGTTGTTTGTTTGGTTTTTTTTCCACTTGCCACAAAAAGTCCAAAGACTTTAATTTGGTATTTCAAAAGTGTCCTATGTGGAGTGGCCATTGGCACAACACATGGAGCAGCCACTGACCCAGACCTGTTTTACCCCATTGATCTTGTCTTTCCAGATTCCAATTCATGTGATTTCCCATTCACACAATCTGAATGGTTCATTCCTGTAGTAATATTTTTATCTGTTTGTTCTGATACTTGAATATTTCCTAAGTTTCCTAACTGTTTACTCCTTCAGTACTGTTCATTTTTCCATAGGGCCAATTCAGAGCAGGAAAAAAAACCACACTAAATCCAGATGTCCTTTCCTTCCTTGAATGGAGTTTAATTCTGCCATCACCTTTACTGATGGACACCAAGAAAAAAGCCCATTCTCTGCAATCAAAAGAGCTGTGGGTTCAAATCAGTTGTTCCCCTATCCCTTTGTGGCATTGAGAAGGCAAGAATTTGCTTTAGTGACTGGAGGTTCACCTTATCCTACCAGAGGAGACTGAAATGGGTCAGAGGAAGAGGTGAATTATCCCTTTATCCCCACTGACTATAGCACCTGCTATGACAAGTAGCCAATGTCATGCAAACACACATTCCAGGCTGTCCCAATTATGATTACAATATTACTGTGGTAGGCCTGTCACAGCTCCAAGGCTAAAAATACAGGCAGCAGAGGAAGTAGAGCTGCCCCCGAGCTGCAAACAACTGTTTGCATGGGATCCTGGCATCCACTGTAACAAGGCCAGTGGCTTAGCATTGGAGGATTTACAGAATCCCAGAATAATCCTGGTTGGAAAGGAGCTCCCAGATCACCGAGTCCAGCCACACCTACAACAACAACGAACCTAAATACCCAGCCATTAGAGAAACACAAATAACCCCCTCCATGCCTCCCCCAGAGCATGTCCTGCAGCACCATGGCAACTTGTCTCAAACACCTCCAGGGTTGGTGACTCCACCACCTCCCTGGGCAGCCTGTTCCAGGGCACAATCACTCTCTCCATTAAAGAATTTCTTCCTAATATCCAATCCAAACCTCCCCTGCTGCAACTTCAGACCATTCCCTTGGTTCTGTCATTAGTTCGAAGAAGAAGAAGCCTCACCCAACTCTCTACAGCCTCCCTTCAGGGAGCTGTAGAGGGCAGTGAGGTTCCCCCTCAGCCTCCTCTGCTCCACACTGCCCATGCCCAGCTCCCTCAGCCTCTCCTCA
>JANHGL010018338.1:8432-31530 GCA_024611195.1 Ceyx melanurus
TTTATAAATATATAATATATATTTTTATATATATATATAATCTGCACCAATGCCTATTTTAAACTGAATTTGGATTTTAAATTATTTTTTTTTAATTCTTGGATTTAAAAACTGGGATTTTTTAAAATCTGGGATTTAAAAACTGGGATCATCAAGTCCAACCTTCACCCTGACATCTCTAACCACTAGACCAGAGCCTCTAGTGCTACATCTGCTCCTTTTTTCACCACCTCCAGGGATGGTGACTCATCCACTTCTCTGGGCAGTCTGTTCCAGTGCCCAGTTATTTTATTTCCTTGTTGGACTTGATCCAGTGGCCTTCAGGGAGAAGTTTGCCATAGTCTTCCACTTTTTGCCTGTTTCATTACTGAACTGAAACCCAGATCGTGCTGCCTACAACCTGAAGATAATTAGCTTGATATTCACAATCCTATCATGTGAAGGTCACACTAGGCAGAATTGATGGGAACAGTGTAAAGCTCTCACAAAATGCTGTGTTCTCTCAGCTACCTACGTGGGCCTGTGAATTTGAATTGGAACCTCATCCCAATCCTAGCACCAGCACTTGCTATTTTCAGCTCACCTCTCCAGTACACCCTCCTCAGCCTTTTGCATATTCATTTGAAGAAAATAATCTCATTGAACAAGCTGTGCAAGAGGTACCAATTACTCTGAATTGTCACACTACACGTTTACTAGCTAAAAGCAAGGTAAGATTTTCCAGTCCTTTTCCCATTCCCTTTATTCTCCCCTCCCTCCCCCCCCATTTAAAGAAATTGCATTTGGCAGGGAATAGAGATGAAAAAAATGCAAAGAGCAGTTGGTGCTATAGTTACTAAACAGTGGGTGTTGCTCCAGTGCTATAGAGAAGAACAAGTCGTGATAATTTTTTCCATTAACCTGGTATGCTTGAGGAGATAACAGGACATGATGAGTCAAGGATCTTAGTAGGGTATCACTCAGATTGTAGCTGATGTGTGGTGTCACACTCTCCATGTAAATGAGAGTGATGCCAGCTGTTGAAAATAACACCCCACCACCAGCTGCAAAGGCAAAGAAAGTTTTTAACAGCCTGACCTGAAAAAAATGGAGATGTTAATAGAGAGTTTGTGCTGGAGTAAGTAGTAAACTATTTTGTTAATAATAGATATTCTAGGTGTTGAAGGAGGAGGGAAGACTTGGGTGCTTGGGTAGTTTAAAAACTCCTCAGGTGTTGCACTTCAAATGAATTTTATACTCTGCATCCATAAGCCTACACAGCAGAGGTTCAGTCTCTTGCTTTATTTTTTCAAGAGTGCTTGGTACATTCTAAGTGAAAAAATTACAGTAATCAGAAAACCACATTTTAAAATAAATAATTGAAGTTTTCATTGCCATGTATCACTGAGATTTCTGAAATGTCCTTTATTGTAAAGTACTCCTTCATTTCCAGGATGAAACTTTGGTGCCAATTACAGTTTTTCATAATAGGAATTCTAAAGAACTACCCAGGAAACCACTTCTGGTTCATGTATATGGAGCTTATGGCATAGATTTGAACATGAGCTTTAAAGAAGAGAAGCTGATGTTAATTGAAGAGGGCTGGATATTAGCATATTGCCATGTTAGGTAAGTCAAATATCAAATGGAATTAAAATCTTAATCTGGGGGCTATACAGGTATTTCTTGACATGCACCTGAAGAGGTAAAGAAAGTTTTTTCATGCAGCTATACCCAAGTCTTCATGCTTCTCTCTTCCACCTCTTTTTAGGTATTTTTAAAATGTATTTAATATACTAATAAGAGGATAACAAAAGAATCACGTTGGGGAGGGGAAGGAAAAGGAAGAACAAGCAATTGTTTGAAACAGTTCCAAAATAAATTCAGCATACAAATACATTCATCCTGCTGCCTTCTCTGGCAAGCAGTGTGCTGTTCGTTCTTCCACCCCACAACTGCCTTAAGATACCAGTGAGTCCCAGATGAAGATGGATTCTGCATCCAAAGGTGAAGAATTTGGCAGACTAAACAGTTAATCCTTTTTCAGCTTGAAATGAGGAAACTTCAGATGGTTTCAAACCAAAAATCATAGTTCCATAGAAAGGAATATAAATAAAACTTTAAATTCTGTATTACAAAACATGACATTTCAAGCAGTATTTAAAATTCATGAACTAGAAAAAAAATTGTCTTAAAATTCAAGCTATGCAGAAGACAAATCCTTAGAGTCCTTAGTGTGTAGCACTCAGAAATAATGTTTTACTATTTTTATAAATACCAGTGTAAGAAGTTTTGAAAATATTTTCATTATTAAAATAATTATAATATTTTTTTTCCTTGCATATTGTGTAAAAGAGGACAAAAGACTAAAGAAGTTGCAATTGGGAAGGCAAGCTATGTTTTTGGAATTGCTGTCTTTTCACTATCTGAAGCTGTGCTGTGCAGGGAAGGAGACTGCAACTTGACCTGTTGTACATTCCAGGGGTGGAGGTGAGCTTGGCCTCAGCTGGCACAGGGAGGGCTGTCAGCAAAACAAACTCAAGGGGCTGCATGACCTCAAGGCTTGCATCCTGCTGCTGCACAGACTAGGGTTTTCTCAGCCCAGATACACTGCCCTAGCAGCTGCCAGTGCTGGAGGAGTTCTGGCAGGAGCTCTCTGCAACACTGATCCAGCTCTTCTCAGAGCCATGGTTTTACAGGTGAGTTGCCACACAGCTTTGATGGATAAACTGGTTTCTGTTTCATTTTACCAGTTTCAGAACTGGAAGAACTCCAGTGCCCTCTTTGCCAACATGTTTGTTTGTTTTTATAACAACTTCTAAGGCTCCTTTCGTAGATGTTCTAAACACAATGATGAAAACTCATCTCCCACTGACAATTGAAGAACAGGAGGAATGGGGAAATCCACTGGCAGGTGAAAAATACATGGAGTATATCAAAAGCTACTGTCCATACCAGAATATTAAGCCACAGGTAAAAACCCCTATGCCTTCTGTGTGGAACACTACAGTAATAAAGTGGAGCTGTGTGGAAGAAAACAAAAAGTGGATAAGAGGGAAAATAAAAGTAGTCTGGTTTATCTTTTCAGTGCTTTAAAACTTTAGAATTATTTAAGCTGCTGCTTTGTGTTTAAATCAATTCATACAAATATAAACTATTTCAGTAACAATCTTAGCAATATTTAGAGTTGTGACTCCTGAAATTAACTAGATACTTTCTCTTAAATAATCAAATATTTAACTCTTTGGATTTTTTTTTTAATCTCAGTGTTATCCTTCAGTTTTTATCACGGCGTATGAAAATGATCAGCGTGTGCCACTGCTGGGAATTCTACAGTATGTTCAGAAACTTAGGCAGGCTGCATTAGATCATGCCAGCAGGACAAGTGAGAAAGGTAAGCAGAAGAATATTATGGATACATGGAGCTAACTAAACCAGAACATGAATAGTCATGGAGTTAAACATGGAGATTGACTCCTCAAATCCATTCATTTCAATCCAGTATCTAAAGCTCTGAGGTAATTTATGATTCTCTGTATGATTCTTATGCTTAATTGTTGCAGGAAACTGGATCCCTCATATCATCTTAGACATCCAGGCAAAGGGCAGTCACTGTGATTCATCTTGGGAGGAGTCCCTGACTGTGGTATGTTCCCCTTACTGCACATAGCCACAGCACACTGCAGGGATGTGTCCCTTTCATTGGTAACTTGGACCTCAGCAGTTCCTGCAGTCACTCAGTCTGTGTTTGAAGCATTAAAAGAAAGAAACCCACCTGCTGGAATTAATGTTGCTCTTGAAACCTTTAATAAGTACTGCAAGAGCAACTGCTGGTTTGTTTTTTGTTAAAAAAAATATGTATGTGTATATGTTTAAACCCAGCAGGTTTTTTATATCTATGAAATTATACATATATTGATATATACTTTTAATATATATTTTATATATATATGGAAGAATATTAGAATATCTGGCCTATGTTTGTTTGTTTTTTTAACACGGTATTTTCATTATTTCAGGTGGCAAGACATATTGCTTTTCTGAGCAAAGAACTGGAGGAAGTTTGCCATCTGCAGCATCACACGAAATCCTGCAAATAGCTAATAAACACATTGACCACCTGAAGAACTTCAGAGCAGATAGTTACTTGTATGAAAAGTGAACACCTCCTCAACCACAGAATAGAAAAATAAATAAGAGAATGCAAATATATTCTAACTTGGGGAGGGGGAGGAGGAGAATCAGATACAGTCCTGAGTGTAGAATCAGGCATACTATAGTTTGCTCTTTTTCTGACTAACTTACAGGCTAGTCAGTGCCATTACAGTTAAGAGATGAGCCATCACAACTTCATATATTAGTCTTGCTTGCTTTTACCTATTTTTAAAAATTCTAGGACCACTCTTCAGAATAAGTTTTATAAATCTACAGACTTTTTAAAAGAAGTCTCTGTGAGCTGCCAAAGGCTTTGGATTTGGAGCTGTTAATGACTAGCAACTGTAAGGGGCAACACCCAGAAAGCAACTGTTCTCTTTCCTCACAAAAATAACACACACAAACTGCACAGTTTGTTAGGCTGGGTTTACTTCTCCTCTCCACAGGCCCTAAGGGGGAAGTCCATGTAATCACCAACACAGATGCAAAACAATTACGTATCTCTTTTATTTTTCAAAGTGTTTCCTTTGTACACAAATAGTTTTAGAAGCTAAAAGAAACCTGAAAATGTTCAGCATTTCCCTGAAGCCAACGTTTTCTCAACTCACAGGAAAGCTTGGGCAGCCCACCCTTGCTCTTAGCAGTTCACAAAGAGTAAATTGAAGGCACTGGAGTAACAGGCTTTTTCTGCCACAAAACATTTTCCTCGAAAAGCTTCCATAGTATGGACAGGATTTGCTGTTTTATATTCAAGGACCAGGCCTTCTCCCATTTCAGTTTCAATCAGTTTGGTATGGACAGCTTTACCAGCATTGCTGACATTAGTACTTAGTCTTACCACAGCTTCAGATGGAAGGTTAGGCACCAGAGCTTTCAAGTCTATTGTTGATTTCTGCCCAAAATTGAGGACCATCATGAAGGCTCTGTCCAGCCCATCCAGCTCCCTCACATAGACAAAGATGTTGCTGTCATTCCAGATGTGGCACATCCAGCCCCTCTGAATGGGGAGCTCTCTGCTGCGGAGCAGAACCAGCTCTCTGTACAAACCCAGGCTGGAGTTGGGCCAGGACATCTGCATCTGCAACAGGCAGCATTAAGAGGGTCATTGGTTTGCACTGAATGTAGGAATCACCATGTACCTCTAACAGCCACAGCCTGCTGCAGACACACCCGTGAGATTCTGTTTCTGCCATTCTCAGTTCAAATTTGTCTGCCAGTTCCATTGGAAAATTGCTTTTTCTCACAAGCATTTGTGGAGTGGCAGAGACAGAGGGTGCTGGGCATGACAGAATTGCCCCAGTGCTGTTCCTGCCATGGTGTGCTCACAGTACTGTTTATCCAGGAGAAAGCCACAGCCATTCAGAGCTTGACACTGGACTGTTTTCATTGAGTCTGAGCTACTGAAGTCACAGGGTCTGCTCTGGTTTTGATATTTTTCCTTAGATTTATTTATTTCACTCTTTAATTCAGGTCAGCACTGTAGATGAGCAAAACCTGTTTGATTCATTGCTCTATTTATGTTAGAGATGACCTGTGTTAAGTTCTTGTTACAAGGCCAGTGCTTTCTATAGTAATAGAAATGAAAAAGTAATTCTTTAATTAGTATTAAAATTATTAAAAGGATGTTAGAGCCAAGTTGCCACATCAGCCATAATTACAGTTGCTCTGCCTAAATGAATATAGATGAAGCAGGCTCCTTGCTGGTGCAAGGATTTCCTTTTCTAATAAAATTCATGAGGATTCAGCACTTCTTCCCTTGAGTTTGTTCTTACTGCCGATTATAACCAATTAAAAGTCATCAGCACAAAACAGATACATTAAAATATGATGAGACCATTAGTACAGGTACCTACTTCAACATTTGCACTCTGGTAGTCAGAGTGAACAGGTAACCAGCTACTGTTGCCCTCAGTAAAACCAGCATGATCTTGACCATCCCACTGCATGGGGGACTTCCCTGGCAACGTAACCTAGAAAATAAGGGGGTGATCAGCATATTAAAAACCTGTCCCTTGAATATCACTTCTCACATCTTCCAAATCATCATTTCAGTATTGCACTGTGTTAAAATTTAATGAAGATGTAATCCTGCTCCAAATCTAAAGAGAAAATGAAAATTAATTAAGACAGTTCCTGAAATGAAGAATGGATGGCTTCATGTGTGGGGGTCAGTCTCTGCTCCCAGGTACTCTGATAAATATTGAGAGTTGCAGGTAATGACACCCAGGTCCTAAGAAGAGCAGCTGTTAAAATATCAGTAAACAACTAGTAAAGGCCATTCAGTGTTTGTTGGTTTCTAATCCTCACACTTTTCACCCCAGAAATCTTTAACCCTATATTTGCAAGGGGAACCATTTGGACAGGATTGTTTGTGTTAGGAAGAGAAAATTACTTCCAAGAACAAAAACTTTATTGAAAACCAGCTTTTAGCTGATTAGAAAGTGTTGATGTTTGAAGTCTGAAGTTCTCATCTTGAAGAATTCAGGAAAAAACTTCTGAGAAAGCCTCCTCATTGTTATTGAAGAGCTGCCAAAAGATCTGACGCTTACATTTAATGATACAAGAGGGCATAAAATATTTTGCACATACTTTGAGTGTTTGTTTTCCATGAAAACTGTTTTTCATATAAAGGGCACTTTTCAATACAATCTGTCAGAACAGCAGCTCAACAAAAGAAATTGTCACTTTGCTTTGTGACATTATAAATACCAGGTTTCTCCTTTTAGCATGTTCTGAAAAAGCAAGGAAAAAAAAAAAAGCAGCCAAGTTTTCAACACTGGTAACACTCCCTTTCATCTTTACCTCTTCTAGCTTCATCTAAAGTGTTTCAAATGCTGGGGCTAAAAAACTACAACCTGACAAAATATTCTCCCATCTTTTGAAGACACCCATGAATTGGGGAATCTTACTCTGGATTGAGTGCAGGGTGGGTTTGCTCTGTTACAAAGCCAGGAGCCACAGGGGAGCCACTAGAAGAGAGGAAATCCTGAGGAATCAAGTTCAAGGCACTGTGCTGAGGAGTGTCACACTGTCAGCAGTAATCAGCAGCAGTAAGAAAATGCAGAAGATACTTTGACCTAGGTGTTTTCTCAGAGGAGATGAGGTTTCTTTTTAAATCAGAGAATCATTTCCTCACACCTGAACCAGACAAACCTGGTGCTAATCCTGTGCTTCTTCAAGTACCTCTCTCCCTTTGATACAAAGGTAAGCTACGTGGTTGGTAATATCATCAGAGCCTGTCACTTTCCACAGAGAAAGCAGCACCTGCCATCAGATTCTGTTCTCATGGTGCACAGACATGGCCACACGAGAGGCAGAGCTGAGCTGGTCCCTTCTGGTCATGACCTTTTCCAGTCGTGTTCATACCCCTTAGGCAACAAGACACAACATGGGTCAGGTATGGTCAGAGAAGAGAAGAAATTCCAGGGGTTGAACATGAAAGCTTTTAAGTTATGCAGGTCATCCCAGTGTGAAAGGCACACTGTTTGAATCCCTTCACCTCCAAGAGTCTTCCTTCTGGACACTCTGTGATCTAACAAACATCCTGCCATGGGTTATGTGGAGCTATGACCAAGTGAGCTAGGCACCTGGCTCCCAGGCTCTGCTACCTACATCCTTTATAGACAGGGATCTCAAAGACAAACCCATTTGACAAGAAAAATTCACTTCTGCTTGCCACTAGGCAATGCTAAACTGGTCTGTGCATGGCCCCCTTTCTTGAAATCTCTGAAGAAGAGCTTTGTACCTTGGGCACTCCTGTGGATCACACACCTCTGGATGGTCAGAGTAGAATGGTGACTGCAGCTGCTTAGCTAATGAACTCTGATTTAATTTTCAATAGCAGCTGGGAAATAATGGACTTTGACACAGTGATTAGGGTACTTCTGTGGGAGGAAGGAGAACACAACTCTGTTCCTCTTGCCTCAGGTGACTGCAACACACCTCTCCTGACCTCTCCATGCCCACCACATGCTGCCCAGTTGTGCCAGGGGGAACACAAAGCCATGAAAACAAGTGACAAACACTGGGTTTGGTTAACAAAACTAAATTTCTTGTATTTTTGGAAGTTCTGCTACTCAGCACTGAGGAACAACAGACCCAGAGAAGATGTGCTCTTCACTTACGTTTTCTGATGCAATGTTCTCCATGCCTATTTCTTCACCATAGTAAGTCACAGGAGTACCAGGGAGGGTTAAAAGCAGCATGTTCATAACGTTGACATACTCCTTCCCAACCCTGGATGAAACCCGGGCAGCATTAGGGCTTCCAACCTGAACAAAACATCATTCTGGTAAATGCACGTTATAAAATTCCATGCACATGGGAAATTGCTTAACTGATTCAACAAGGCAGTGGGTTGGATTTGTTTGGTTTGGGGTTTTTTTGTTGGTTTTTTTTTTCCTTGTCTTTTTTTCTTTTTTTTTTTCTATGTCCCCACCAGGTTTCTATCACCATAAGAGGAGCTGTTACCTCTAGGTTTCCATCACCTAGAGGAACAAGCTGCTCCTAGTTGCTCTACAGCTCTTACCGCCCAGTTTGGCCATTTTCCTGCAGGCATGTTTTTCATCCACAAGTTGACAGCTTCAAAAATACTGTGGCCTGATAGACTTTCCATGTTAATTAGGTTGAAATTTAAGGGAAAATCTGCTTCTTGGATAAAGGTTGTTCCATAATACGTCATTGTTGCTTCAATGTCTTCCTTTTCGTCACCATTGGTACCCATAAATCTACAAAGAAGTACACAAGTACCTTTTTTAGCTCGTCTTTGGTTTGCACAGAGCAGAAGGAAGCTAGGAATGATGTTGGACATATAAAATGACACAGCAATAAGAATTCTGTTCACTTCTACCCATTAAAAATGTTAATGAAGATTAACAATATTTTGTAAAGCACACAAGGAGAAACATTGATTGGAAATTTCTGGAGGAAAAACTACAAGAATCAACAAAAGGCTCTATGTCTCTGACTTACAAGTCTTATCTTTCTGTATCCACATCTGCACACTCCATTCCAGCAATTTCTATGCTCTTCTTTACAGAAAAAAATCTGTGAGTGTCCAAACTGAGCATGAGACAGTGATGTGCCCTTGAAGCAAAGGTGGCTAATCATGCCCTGGGCTACATTCCGAGGAATGCTGTCAGCTGGTCACAGTTCCCCTCTACTCAGCACTGGTGAGGCCACACCTGAAGTGTGGTGCCCAGTTCTGGGCTCCTCAGTACAAGAGAAACAGGAAAAACTGGAGAGTGTCCAACAAAGAGCCACAAAGACCATTAAGGGGCTGGAGCATCTCTCCATGGAGCAGAGGCTGAGAGAGCTGTGACTGCTCAGTCTGGAGAAGTACTCAAGAGGGAGGGTGTTATATATATATATATATAAATAGATGAAGGGAGGGTGTAACCATGACAGAGCCAGGCTCTTTTCAGTGGTGCCCAGTGCCAGGACTAGTGGCAGTGGGCACAAACCAAAACACAGGACTTTCCCTCTGAACATCAGCAAACTGATGTCACCAAGCTGTGGCACAGCTTTCCCAGGGAGGATGTTGTGCTCCATTCTTGGAGGTGTTCAAAAGCCACCTGGACAAAGACCTGCTTGGACCAGATGACCTCCAGAGATCCCTTCCAAACTCAACCTTTCTGTGACTTTAACAATCTCTGGCCACGCATCTGACAAACTGCACTATTAATACTATACAGTATAATAGTATTAATACTATTAATACTATACAGTAATATTAATTGCTAGATCAGCCACAGGGCTGATGAATTACAGTGTTTGTGATCCAAAGGGTTGTCTATTCTGCTTGCTTCTGTACAATCCATAGACAGCAGAGCTACCAGGGCCGATTCAACGCTCACACTGGGGAAGAGATTGCAGAACGATGAAGAAAACCCTTCATGGCTCATGACATTATTGAAAACCAGCAGAACACTTCAGTGGTGGCAGAAGAAGTGTCGGGGGGGGAAGTCCCTGCTGAGTTGGTGGTCACCTGTAGCGGCCGGGCTCGCTGCTGAACTGGTTCATGGTCTGGCGGAAGGCGCGGAGAAGGTCGTGCAGACCGAGCTGTGTGGTGGTGTAGTCATGGTGCAGCTGGGAGTAGGCTGTGATGCTCTCCTTAAAGAAAAAACAGTATTGCCCATTATGACTGCAGCATCTGCACAAGGAAAGGCTGAGAGACCTGGGGCTGTTTAGCCTGAAGAAGAGAAGACAGAGGGATCTTATTAATATTTATCAATATCTAAACGGGGAGTGTCAAGAGGTGGGCACCAGAGTGTTTTCAGTGGTGCCCAGCAACAGGACAAACTGCAATAGAGGATGTTCCATCTCAAGATGAAGAAAGACTTCTTTGAGTGTGACTGAGCACTGAAAGAAGCTGCCCAGAGATGTGGTCTCCTTCTCCAGAGATACTGAAAGGCTGCCTGGATGCATTCCTGTGCAACTTGTTCTAGGTGATGCAGAGGGGTCAGAGCTGATGATCTCCAGAGGTCTTGTCCAACACCTGTCCTTTTGCAGTGTAGAATAAGTGCTAGTGACTGCTGTAGAACCCTAAGCAGTCAGTCTCACCAAGGAGGTGAGAACTCTAAGCTTGCAACCTCTAGTGGGCTCCCCAAAGACAACCAACCAACTATTAAATTACAAGACTGGTCTGTTTTAGAAAATTGGAAAGTAAATTATTTTAAACAGAAATTTCAAAGCAACAGTGTCAGAACAGAAATACTAAGTGTATGTGAACAATTCTCCTTCCAGACACAGTGCTCCTGCTGGCAGGCATCTCACACTGACTCACACCCTCAGCTCACAAACTTCTTTTATATTCTACTTCTACAGAACACTGGAGCCACCTGCCTCCCCCACTGGACAGACTTAGCCAGCCTTCCTAAAACCACAGTGAAGATTCAAAAGAGTAAAAAGACTCTTGCTCCATCACGAAATACAGGAAAAAAGCAAGGACAAGAAGTACAGTACTGGACTCTGGGACTTGTTCACACGAGGCTCATCTCTGAGATGTGTTGCTTCTAGAAGAAATTTCACTGCCTTGAAACTAAATCCATCAATTCCTTTGCCGAGCCAAAACTTCACCACATCCTAGAGGAAGGCAGAAAATGAGAAGTCCAAGTGAGCTCATCCCATTCAAAATAGAATTTAGAAGAAAACTAAACCCATTAAGAGGTATTAATATAGAACTATTTAGTTTTTAATTTGCACTTCAAATTTCACCAGAAGCGAATCATGTCAATCTAAGGTCAAACTAAGCTCTAAAAGCATGTCCTGACATTTCATCCAGTGTAAAATAAACCAGCCCAAACCAAACCAGACTGGTCTGTAGCTTCTTCTGTAATGAAGACCACCAAGGCCAGGGCTATGCCTCCCTAAAAGTCATTTCTAGTCTCTTTCATCCACACAACCAGTCTCTGCTAAGTGCTGTTGGTGAACAGCCACCACAGCTGCACACTTAGAACACACTGATTCAAACACACAACAACATGTTTTTCTGCACAGACCTTGTGCCACCAGTTCTCTTCTTATACAATAGAGCTCTTAAAATGTTTTTCTCTCTCATTTGACTGAAGTGAAATTGTTTTATTTTAAAGTGTATTTGTTGATTTGCAGGAACATGAAAAATTATTACCCATGTTAACTGCAACTGATCAGTGGTTTAATGAGGAAATACAGAGGTTAGTCAGCACTAGTAGGATTATATTCTACTTCAGTAGCTATTATATTACTACAGTTTTAATTGCTCTAGCTTTAACAAACTAAAGTTCAATCCCTTTTGAGTGGTTTCTGCAAATGTTCTTTTAGACCAGATACTTTTCTTCACCCGAGGACAAAAAAATAAGCTTTTTTTTTTTTAAAAAAAAAAAACAAACCAAAAACCAAAAAAAAACCAACCCCAAAGCAACCAAAAAAAGAGGCAGCTATGGAATTGCCTTTTTCTAAGTGAATGAAGTACACCAACAGATCAGAACTGCCTATCTCCCTTTTATCCACAAGCCCAGGCATTCCTTGTGATTCAAATCAGCACTGCTTTCTTGAAAATGCAAACATCTCTCTGCTAAACAAGGTGCCATCCCCACATTTGACTGGCTAATTAACAGCTCCTTGTATCAACAGAGAGAAAACCTTCTCTTCACTTGAGTCATTCAGCTCTGTTTCAGCACAGGCTTCAGGGCAAGAGCTTTACCTTCCAAGTCAAACCTTCCATAAATTGTTCTCCTTGATACCACACCCAAACTAAGTGCCTTCATCCTTGGCTCTAGAGATAAAGCAGATTAATTGCTTCCAGGCAGAGTCATATTGGGTTATTTGGGTGCTAGCATCAACCTCACAGCAGGGAACAGCAATCTCTGGACACAGAGAGAGAAGTGCTACACACCACTGTACAAAATTCTGTCTGAACACCTTTTCTATTCAATTTGTTTAATTCTGGCCAGCCACATTGGAGAAAACTTCAGGCTGAAATCCGTGCAAGTATCAGCTAAACAAAGAAAGTCTCTCACTTCAGGGAAGACTGGAAAAGCCCACCACCCCATTTAATCTATTTTAATAGAAGCTGAAGGGGGATGTTGCCAGAGCTGAAAAACAAATACACATAAAGAAGGGTGGGAAAAGCAATTTCAGCTGAAGGTCAGGTTTTATTCAGTTCATAGAAAGCTGAGTATGAACACTTTGCAAATAAGGTCAAGCTGAAAAGTAGAGGGCTCCTGAAGCATCAAAACAATTTTAAGATAGCCTTTAGTGGGCAGAGAAAAGGAAAGGGATCTTTTAAAGTGGAATAGGCTGTTCTGAAAAGCCACCAAGAGCTTGTCAGGCACTTGTGAGAGCAGGCCTACTGGCCAAAAAGCCAGCAAAAACAGCAGTAGTTGTACCTTCTTAAAATCCAGAGGACTGCAACAGCACCCACTGCCAGTACCTCTACTCAACGACTATTTTATTCACTTTTTTTTCTTTTTTTTGGTTGCTAGTTTGCTTTTAAATCAAACAAACATGCAGCAAGGTAGCTCTGATCCTAGAAGCATTACAGCACGAAGCTCCTATTTTGCTTGGAAACTCAACGTTTGTCTAGACATCTGCTTGTTTACATGCACTGCAATCCACAAACTGTTTCCAACTAAATTGTATAGCACAAATAACCAGGGGACATGAGTGTGGAAATAGCTGCTTTTCTGTTGGCCCAGCAGCAGCAGCAGGTTAGATACTCACATGGATTTCTTGTTGGACAGCAAGGTTGCGGAAATTCAAGTCAGGCTGTTCCTTCCCAAACTGGTGGAAATAACATTGCTTTCTCACAGCATCAAACTGCCAGCTGGAATTCCCAAACACACTCACCTACTCAAATAAGGGAGCAAGATAATCAGAACTGATTTAACAAACAGCTACTGCTAAGCATACTTGAAGATGGGATGTATTATGAGTATATAACAAAGCAAAATGCCTATCAACCAACTGAATTTTGAGTAGGTGTTAGTACTTCTGGTTTATGTTCCCTTCTCCCACTAGCTGCTCTCCTTTTAGTCATGCTTCTCTAGATGTACTTGTTCCATTGTGTTTCACTTTTTTTTTCCCCTTTAAGTAGACTTTCACTGAATTACTCAGAATAGAAGGGAAAAACGTGTGTGTGAACATTTCATTTGGAACTGCTTTTCCTAAAACTTACTAAAAATAGCCTTGGTTAGCTTAGAGCTTTCTGCAACCTGTTATTATCCCTTGGAAGCACTGACAAGGCAGCATGTTCAAATGTTAACTTTATCTAGTAATCTCTGTAATAAAAGATTCCAAAAGCTAAGCTAGCATTTGACTCTCTGGTTAAAGAGAGATTACATGAGCTGGTACAAAAAGCTAATTCCACCTCAACTTTGTAGAATACACAAGTTCCTAATAATGCACCCAACAATTCATATTGCAAATAAACATATTTGAAATAGGCAACACATTTTATGGCCCAATCAACTTCCAGCAAAAGAAAAAAAAAGCCAAAACCGCATTGTTTTGATACCCTCCTCACCAACTACACTTCTAGGTGAGCTAAAATGAAGTTTCTAGTGTAACCAGACACAGAAGAGGGCACCTGGGAACAGCTTCTGAACTTGTGCACACCTTTGTGTTTGTTTAATGACTGAAGATTTAACACTGAGATAAAGAAATAAAAGTAATTTTTCTAACTCTATTTGAATTAATTCAAGTGCATGCAGCTTGGGATTTGCATGTGTCCCTTCCCATGCTTACCCAGTTGTTGGGAGGGGTGACCAAGCCAGCAGGCTGCAGGCAGTCCTGCCAGATGTAGTAGTCTGTGTACTTCCCAGTCCGATTGCGACTCAGCTGAAACCAGTGGTGTTTGTCACTTGTGTGGTTTGGGATTAAATCCATTATCACCTTCAGCCCTTAAAAATCCAACCATAAAAACTACAATTAGCCTTAAAAAAAATACATATATTCATTTTTTTTCTTAATGCAGCACCAAGAGTGTTTGGGACCATCCCAGATATCTGACAAAAGAGGCACAAAAAAACCCCAAACAACCAAACCCCCACAAAACAAACAAACAAAAGCCCTAAAACACCACCCAACCAAAAAAAAACAACCACAAAAAAAACCCTAGAGTTTGCAAGTAGCTGCAACCAACCTTAACACTGTTCTCCCCAGCCCAATGCTGAGGTGGGAAAGAAGGCAAAACAAAACCAAAGATATCAGAACAAGTTTCTGCTGTGACAAACCACTTCCACTAACTGACTGAAACATCTGCCTCCCACCTCCCAGGTGGGAAAAGATACTTCACCAGTCCAGCATCAGTGAACATATGTTCTTCCTCACCCTTCCTAGAGACCAGAGATGTTTTTGCAATCCCAAATATTTTGGGGACTGGGAAATCATTTTCCATTCAATCCAGCAGCTGTAAGGGGAAACACCTGAGCAAACGTGGTCTAAGGCATAAATGCACCAACCAAGGATGCAATTGCAGGAAGGAAGCTTATGTTCCCTCCCAGCCCTACAGATGTTACCCTGCTTGCTTCAGAAAGCAGCCATAGTCATAACATTTCAGTCAGAAACAACCACATCTCAGCCTTGATCCCCCAGCCCATGGATGCCGACACCATATGCACCAACATCAGCCAAATCTCAGCTCCTAACCTGGTACTACAAGATACACCTGTAGAATGAGTGAACATCTTTAAGAGAGGGTATTTTGCTCAGTTGCAGCTTACCTCTGTCATGTATGGCTGTGATCAGATTCTCAAAATCACTCATTGAGCCAAACATGGGATCGATGTCGTAGAAGTCTTCAGCTCCAAAGCCAAGGTCTTTTAAGGGGGACTTAAAGAATGAAGTGAGCCAGATGGTTTTTATATTCAAATATGTTATATGGTCCAGTTTTTCTTGGATACCTATTTAGAAGAAAAGGGTATAATCTGTTTAGAAAGGACAAAGTGTTGTGTTGAACTTTGCCATTGGGCATTCAGTCACAGATGGTCCCACTGAAACACAACCATCCCTTGCTTTCACTGATCTCAGGTAGCAGGGCAATCCTGACATCACTTCAGGTATAGCCTGAGGTTACAGAATGGAAACCATTCCAAGACACTTTTACAAGGAAGCTGAAGTAGGAATTAAAAAAAAAAAAATCAAATCACATCAAACCACATTTCTGTTCTGTATTATGAAAATATTTACATTTTAATCCAATACATTTAACATTCACTTCTGAAAAAGAGCTCCTATATTTTGTCAAAATGCAGCAGCAGCAGCATTGCTTTCCCCTTTCCAGGAACATCAGTTAGCTCTCAGACCACACAGAGAGCAGAACAATTGTAATACAAAGGTCCCAGCTGAGCTACTGATAAGCAGCACTGCCTCTCAGTATCAGGTACTCAGTGCATTCCAGAGCACAAAACCACCTAGACCATGAAGAAAACTAAAAGCAACACATTTTTCTCTCCTCTTTGTCAGTTTTAATTTTCCTGACTTTTCTTGAAGGGCAGCCAGACTAACAGGACAGAGTGCTCAGCACCACCTGCCCCTTGACTGACCTCAGCTGTATGGAGTTATTTTACTCTGAGTACTCTCAGTTGTGCTGCTGCTCCCACCCCCACTTCTAAACAGCCATTCTAACTTGAGGCTTACACTTTGCAACTTGAGTAAGCAACTCCTAGATGTGTTACTGACTGTGTGAGTTGCCATTAATGATGAGTCAGACGACTGGTCTGCCCTTCTCCATTAGGGGGGATTTCTCTACAGGATTATGTGATTTTTTTTTTTAACTTTTAATATATACATAAACACAGCACAGTGCATGCCAAGAACAGAAACTCACCCACCTTTCAGATCCCCATTCCCATCCATGTCACTGTCCTTGAAGGAACGAGGGTAGATCTGGTAAATTGGGCTCTCCTGCCACCAGTCCAGGCACTTTGGGGAGAGAGCAATAATTGCAATGGTAGCACACACGAGCACCACTGCAGCAGCAATTATGAGCCAGAAGAGAATCTCTCTGGTGACTCTGTACCGGGCCTGGCTGGAGAACTTCAGCAAGACTTCCTTTGGCATCCCTGCATAGGGCTTCAGGGGCATCTCCTCCATGGCGTCTGGGTCCACATCAACTGCACAGGTTTTTGGTATTTCTTCTTGGCTGCTGGTATCAGTCTCCTTGTCATCAAAGGCCTCATTCTGAACAAATCCGTTGTTCTCCACACCTTCCTTCTCACTCAGCTCCATAGATAAGGTCTTCCCTTCCTCCTCAACCATGTTACTGCACAGATCTTGTCCTGGAGACTCCCACAGCGAGGAAACGTTGCCAGCACACCTTTGTTCAGGGAAATGAGAAGCAGCATAATTAGCATCTGGGTTTATAATCAATCCTGACCAACTGGTCAAAGTTCAAGAAGAGACAAAAAGGGCAAAGTGCTCCAGCCCTTCTGCATAACAGTCATCTTCAGCAAGATAACACAACTACAAGAAAGCACGCTCACCCTGCAGGGAGATCAACCTATTGCTCCTACCAGTCCAGCAGAGCTGCTTGCTGTTGTTCTCTCCAGCAAACCAGACTTCTCTTCATTTTGACAGCAGGGGAAAATACAGGAGGTTTTACCAGTAGAAGAATTTGAAAATATGCAGCTTTCCAGCCTGGTGATGGTTTTTCTTGCCTCAAGCAGGCTGAGTGTTAAAGGGAATTTGAACGAAGGGAAATGAGGCGTTGACAACTTGTGGCCCAAAAGCAACACCACAGACTAAGAACATACAAAGGCCTGTTTATCACAGCTTAGAAAAACACCCATCATCCCCCTCCCCAGCCAACCCCACCCACCCCTCTGAAGCAGTAACAATAAGGCACATACCAATCCCTCCATTCACAGCATGGGACAAGTTGCTGCACTCAGAGCAAGCTGAGAGAGGTGAGGACAGGATAGCTCTCTACAAACACAAGCAAAACTCAAGGAAGAAAAACCCACTCCTCACTATTAAAATCTATTTTCTATACTGTTTAAAGGAAAGTGGGTTTTCCCTTGTCCCTCTTTCCCCACTTCATATTACTCTAGCCAGGAAAAAGCATCTCCTGGAGGCCACACGAGCCTGGTGTGCCCTACACCCCAGCTGCTCCGAGGCCAAGGAGCCCCCTCCAGCCACTGCCCCCTGCCCAGGCACAGCAAAGCAGAAACAAAGCAGTAGCCATTTGCCAAGGAGCTGCTTAGCACATGGAAAAGCAAACACCTGTGCACAACCACAGGGTCAGGGTCCCAGGGAAACTCCCATGGGCAACTGCAGTGGAGAAAAAGATTGATTTTGACCTCAAAAAAAGTACTTGCTATGTTTGTCTCAAACAGCAGAAGTGTATAAACGAGTGACTGAAAGAAAAAAAAAAAAAAATCCCATTAAAATGATTTTTTAAAAGTGTTATTTTTTTCAGTAGCTGAGCTAAGAAGAGGGCTTTTCTGACAGCTTTAAGCCTTTTCTTCCTCACAGCAACCTCAGCCTATGCAGTCAGGTAGTTGCTGGAGCAGGTTAACAGTTGTAGTTGCAGTGCCTGTAATTTAGCCCTGAGGGGAAATTCAGAAGTGGGACATTACAGGCTGCCCACGAGGGTTGTGGAGTCTCCTGCTCTGGAGACATTCCAGACCCTCCTGGATCTGCTCCTGGGTGACTTGGTCTGGGTGCCCCTGCTCTGTCTGGCAGGGGGTTGGACTAGGTGATCTTCTAGGTCCCTTCCAACCCCTGACACTCTGTGAAAGTGGCAGCACACAACCTGCAGGAGGACAGAAGGTGTCCTCATTGTCCCTTAGTGCATTGGTTTGCCACCCCACACTGGGAAAGGCTGTAGGGAAAAGGTTGGCAAAGTGAAACCTGGAAGTAATAGAGTGGCTTGGAATGCTGCTGTGCATGGCAGGGGGCTGTGGAGCTCCATCCTGCATCTTCACAGATTCACAGATATTAGGGGTTGGAAGGGACCTAGAAGATCCTTCTCCATGGAGAGAAGCTGTTCCTGCTGGGGACAGACGTGTCAGCTCAGTGGAGTTAATTCAGGGTCCTGGTTTTGAGCTTTAGCCAGCAGCTCACCTTCGTTCTGATCCATGTTTGTCACAGGATCCAGACCAGGATAACAAGGGCTTGGCTCTGGGAGGCTGGGCAGCGAGGAGGAGCTTTCCTCCGGGTGGGTGGCACCCGTGTGAGCCGACAGAGCCGGGTGGCACCTCTCAGGGGCTTTTCTTTCCGGCAGAAGTGCAAGCAGGGCAGTGAGGAGGAGGCAGCCGCGGGCTGGCAGAAGGATGGCCCGGGGGGCAGTGTCAGGCTGTGCCGCCTGCAGCCGCCGCTGGAGGTGCCGATCCGGGAGGCCGAGGCTCAGCCCTTCGAGGTGCTGATGCAGTTCCTGTACACGGATAAAATCCAGTACCCACGCAGAGGTAGGAGGAGAAGCTGCTGCCAGCCCAGGAGCAGGTGCTGCTGCAGGGAAGGACTGAGCACTTGGCAGCTTCTGAGTCCACTCTGAGCAGTTGGTTACTGGGCACTGGGGCAAAGAAGCAGATTTCTGAACAGGGCTTGGTTGTTTCCTAATTCTTTCCAAAGATCAAGGAAAAGCATGTTCTCGTTCATTCCAGAGGGTGTAAAAAACAAAATCAGAAACTCGAATGTGGTATTTGGAACGTCCCAGCAGCCAGCTTAGGAGGACCATGTGTCCTTGGTTGACTTATTTCCTTTCTCTGGGATTATTTGGATGCATTGCAAAGTGAGCCCTGCAGAAAGGCAGAGCAAGCCAATGTGGCTCTCTGGAAAGCAGCCCCATGGAGAAAGCCCTTGGAGTGCTGGTGGAGCAAGTTCTTCATGGGACAGCAATGGCCTTGTGGCCAGAAAGGCCAATGACAGCCTGGGGGGGCACTGAAATCTGTGTCCAGCAGGTCCAGGGAGGTTCTGCTGCCCCTCTGCTCTGCCCTGCTGAGACCACACCTGGAATACTGTGTCCAGTTTGGGGCTCCCCAGTTTGAGAGAGATGGGGATCTACTGGAGAGAGTCCAATGGAGGCCATGAGGATGATGAAGGGACTGGAGCATCTCTCCTGTGAAGAAAGGCTGAGCTAGCTGGGAATGATTAGTCTGGAGAGGAGCAGCCTGAGAGGGGAGCTGCTGAATGTCTGTAAATACCTGAGGGGTGGGGGTCAGATGGAAGGGGCCAATCTCTGCTCTGCAGTGCCCAGCAACAGGACAAGGAGCCATGGGGATCAACTGGAGCAGAGAAGGTTCCAGCTCAACATGAGGAGGAACTTCTTTAGTGTGAGGGTGCCAGAGCCTGGCCCAGGCTGCCCAGAGAGGCTGTGGAGTCTCCTGCTCTGGAGCCTTTCCAGCCCCACCTGGATCTGTTCCTGTGTGGGCTGCCCTGGCTGCCCCTGCTCTGCAGGCGGTTGGACTCTGATCTCTAGAGATCTCTTCCAACCCCTACCATTCTGTGATTCCATTTCATTACCTTCACTTTCAGGAACATCTCCAGGACATGAAGGCTTACCTGGAAGGAGCAGGCACTGAGTTCTGTGACATCATCTTTCTGTTAGACAGCCACCCCCGACCTGCCCACAAGGCCATCCTGGTTGCCCGCTCCAGGTGGGTGCCACAGTGTTCCATGGACACTCGGCTTGTTCTAGAAGGCAGGGAGGGACTTTGCACCCTTGTGAAGTGTAAGATGCAGCTTTGCTCAGTGAGTGTTATAAGCCTTTAAGCAACAGTGATTATTCAATTTACTCTCCAGCAGGGAGGAAATGAAAAACACAGAGATTCTCTGGAGCTCCTGTAAGAAGCTGCACAAAGAGACTGTAAAATAACAGGAAGAGGAAAAGGGTGTCAAACATGAGGCAGTTTCAGTGAAGTGAAAAGCAACAGATGTACACAGAGTCAGGAAGAGTCTGCTAATTGGTGAACATCTACTTTGAATCATGTGAAGGCTGAATGTCTTTCTTACTTGGTGACATTTAGAGACTGGGTATTTACAAGAAGTGCCCCATGACAGACTAGGTTGTTCTGTCCCTTGCTGCAGAGGCAGATAATTCACCCTGCTATGGGTGAAACTCCCTCAGATGAGGGGTGTAATGGGTTTCTCCTTCCATTGTATGTTCTGTGTGCCTGCACCTTTAGGTTCTGTCAAGCATTAAGTATTCACATAAAATTTCTATTGCAAATGCTGTCACCACTTTTTTTCCAGTTCCAGTAATAATATCCAGTAGTAGTTACTGTGGTATTTTACCAGAAGCATTTCACAGCTCTGAAAACTACCCTGCATGATTGGCAGCTTGTAGACTCCAAGGAAATTCATGATGCTTTAAGTTCTCTGGTGGATCTTATGCAAATTCGATTAAATCAAAGCACCATGTGTCCCAATTTTCAAAAAACAGAGACAAATTTCAGGTAGTGCTGATGGAAATTAAGGGGGGGATACTGTTGGGTGTTCTCTCACAGGCAGATACGCAAAACAACAACTGAGCAGTGGTTTTGCCCAGGCTCTTTCCTGTCTTTGCTTCTCCTGAAGTTGCAGTGTTTAATAGCAGCCATTAACAGCATGAGTTAGAGCAGCTCTCTGCAGCATCTCACATCAGTTTCATTGCCTTTTCCAGTTCCTTTGAAGCCATATTCCGTTCCTTCATGCCAGAGGATGGGCAAGTGAATATTTCAATAAGTGAAATGGTTCCCAGCACACAAGCATTTGAGGCTGTGCTCAGATACATCTATTATGGTGAAGTCAGCATGCCTCCTGAGGACTCCCTGTATCCTTTGAAGTGGTGAACTGGCTGGCTGAAGTGAACAGGCAGTAGCTCACCTGCCTCTGGCTCCAGCTTGCCAGGCACAGCCAGAGGATGATTTGTTTGGGTTGCAAGAACAGGCTCTGTGTTGTAACTGCAGTCATTTATTTGTGTTTACAGTCACAGAATCATGGAATGGTGGGGTTTGGAAGAGACCTCTGGAGATGCTGCAGGGGCAGCCAGGGCAGCCCACACAGGAACAGATCCAGGGAGGGCTGGAAAGGCTCCGGAGCAGGAGACTCCACAGCCTCTCTGGGCAGCCTGGGCCAGGCTCTGCCACCCTCACACTAAAGAAGTTCCTCCTCATGTTGAGCTGGAGCTTCCCGTGTTTCACCTGCTGACATCACCTCTCATCCCATTCCAGGCCCCACTGAGCAGATCCTGGCCCCTTCTCCTGCACACCCACCCTGCAGAGATTTGTGACCACTTATCAGATCCTCTTAAGATCAGCACAGTTGACTTAGCTTTAGCTTCTTTTTCCTTGACAAGATGGATAACATACCTGTTTGCTGCACCCTACTACTGTGGCTTCTCCAACAACAGGCTGCAAGCCTATTGCAAGCAGAATCTGGAAATGAATGTCACTGTGGAGAATATCCTGCAGGTAACTGTCCCTGAGAAGCTTTAATCAGTCCCTTGACTCAGATGCAGGAAACCCAAAGGGTTTAGATTTTGGGTGCCCCCAGTGCCAAGTTAACTGTGTCTCTCCCAAACTGACAGCTCCTGAGGCTGCACAGCCCCTTCTGCTGGCAGTGGCCCCCACATGTGTAGGAGCAGAACCTCCAGCAGCTTGCTGTGGCTCCAGGGCTCCCGTGCTGAAGGGCTCAGCAGATGCTGCTCATCTGGCCACTGGGATGCTCCTCTTGAGCTCCTCATCCCCCCTTATAGTCCAGGGTTTCTAAAGGTCTTTTTAAGATGCACCACATGCTCAGCACCGAACTCCAGACTCTGAGTAAACATTTTTACCAAGGCAAACAGTGACATGCAGGTGACTTTAGTCTTCTTGCTCTCACTAATGCTGATGGGATCCAACAACAAAGTGGAAGCTGACAAAAAATTATCTGTCATAAGAAATCCTACAATGCCAACTGAAGGCTAGGCAGCCCAAACCCTCTGCAACACAAGGAAACTCTATTCCAGCATTGACTGCTTTTGGCTCTTGCTGGGCACTTCTGGAACCTGCTGTGAAAGAGATCTGCAGTTATCTCCTGAGGACTCCATGCATTTGAAATCCACGGGTTATTTTTGAATAGTTTAGAAAATATTCAGGTTTTTAATTGAAAATGGAGATGTTCCCTAACTCAGAGGAATTCCCTCCTCTAAGTCAGACTGTTATGCACCACACAGCTGAACAGAAGGAAAATCACATCACTGCTTTTGCTCCAGATTTTAGAGGCATCTGACAAGACGCAAGCCCTGGACATGAAGAGGCACTGCCTGCACATCATCGTTCACCAGTTCACCAAGGTCGGTTGCATCTTTTCTGGGGCTTTCGGGAGTTGCTGTCCTCTGTCTCTGCGTTGGTTAAAGACACATTAATGTGGGAATCCAGCAGGGAGCTGGCTCCGTGGCACCGACTCGTTCAAATGCCTGTACACAAATGCACACAGCATGGGGAACAGACAGGATGAACTAGAGATCTGTGTGCGATCTCAGGACCATGATCTCATTGCAATCACTGAGACATGGTGGGACAGC